>OMLB01018207.1:39127-59314 GCA_900302555.1 Myripristis jacobus | reverse complement strand
TGTGTTTTCATCTTTATAAAATGAATACGGGGAGCAAGCTTGTCTCTATGCCAAGTATGAAAACTGCAGGGGGTTGGGAGGAGAGAGGCTGTCTGAAGTACAGAATGTTTGGCTGTGTGTGTGTGTGTGTGTGTGTGTGTGTGTGTGTGTGTGTGTCAGTGTGTGTGTGTGTGTGTGTGTGTGTGTAAATGCGGGCACATGTCGTGTATACTGTAGTGGATCTGGGTTGCTGTGTATTCAGCTCCTACACCCACAGCACACACTGCAGAGTATGTATCAGTAAAACAGTGGCATGATGTCCTGATTCTCTCTCTCTCTCCCTCTCTCTCCAGTGAGGGCATTATTATTTGAGGTTATCACTATTATCATGGCCAGTGTGGCCTGGTGGTCACAGGACCTGGCCTAGATTCAAGCCCTGAGTTCTGTCGCATTCAACCTACTGGAGCTATGCTTGAGCAAAGAGAGCTGCTCTGACTGCAGGGAGCAGATTACACTTAAACTTTGCATTTCACCAGCGCTTTATGTCCAACTTTGGCTGGGTAGAGAGAACCCACATACTACACTCCCATCACTACACCCCATTACCTGTTGCTTTTGCTCTAGCTATACTTTTACACAACTGACCCAATTGAGGCCCATGCACTTTCATGCAGACCCTGTTCAGGTAGATCTGTTTCATTTAATCAGCATGAGGCTCTTAAATGGATCAGGTGTGAAAGAGAAACAAAAACCTGCAGGACAGGGGGCCTTGAGGACCCGGTTTGGGAGCCACTGCTATAGATCTGGGCTGTCTTGACTTAAGATGCAAAAGTGTTTCCTTAATGGATATATTATAACTTTTACTGTTTGATTTAGTTTCGAAATTCTCATTTTTTTGTAAATATTGTTTGTAATGTAATGTATTATTATTATACATTTGTTTTTATGTATATTTATACTGTGGTGATCAGCAAATATAGGTCAGAGTTTACCCACTTTACCTTTTATTTGCCTCTACATCACCATCATCACCCCCTTCTTCCTCTCTCCGCCCAGCAGGGACACACCGGGCTACAAATGTTAACGACCGCATCTGAACCAATCATCTATGGGCTGCCAGTGCACTCGACCAATCAAAAGAGAGAAACTCCGTGATCCCGCCCTCTCACGCGGTAGGTTGGCCCGTAACAAAAATGACCTAGTGCGTGTCAGTTAGGGACGGAGCTGTTAGCAGTAGCATGTCAACAGAGCGGCCGGGGAAGGTCGACAGTAGGACAGCATCCTCCCTTAGCCTCTAATTTACCGGTCGTTCATTTGTTTTATTGGACCAAGTCCTTGGTGGAGACGCGGGTAACAGGCAGAAGCCAACGTTTACCTGGTGATTTTTAGTGCATAACCCATCTGGCTAGCTGGTTGGTAAGCTAGCGCCAACTTCGGTTTCTATCTGCTGTTGAGTTTAGCCAAAATTGCTATCTGAAGATCCTCAGTCATGGCTGCGCTCAGAGCCTCGTACCACAGGATTTTGGACAGAATCGAGCACATTCTGCCGGCGAAGTTGAGACCTTTGTACAACCACCCTGCAGGTAATTTGAAACAAACAAACATGCATCCAGCATCTTAGTTAGCATGTTAGTTAGCATGCTGTGCCGGTGATGTCTGGCTAAGGTTACTACCAAATCTGTTGATGATTGTAGATGCCTGGTGATGGTTTGAATGATGGGCCTGTGTCAAGATGAGCCTATCGAGGTGACAGTGTGTTATTGTACGTGGGATATGGATGCATTGATTGTGATTCTGTGTTCAGCTGATAAAATAGTAACATCTTGACATTGGTGCTTTTCCGTGTTCGTAGCAGAAGCAAATGTGTCTGGGAGACCCTAATCTGCTGGGATAACTCTGGGTTAAGCTCTGCAGCAGCTCTGTCTGCGAAGGAGCAAGGCTGAACTGAAGGCAGGAAGTTTGCAGCTATGTCTGCCTGCCCTTAACACCAAACTTGCCCTCAATTTTTACCGTGGTGTGCTGGTTTTGATTTGTGGACGGCCATAATGTCTTCCAGATGATACAAAATCTCACCTCAATCAACCGTGCCTTTCCGACAGGATTGTCATTTAGATTTTATTAGTTTGTCTCCCTTCAAAAGAGGAGATCAAAGTCTAGAATGGACCCTTGCTTTTGCAGGGATATAAACTCTGTCTGCTGTCACAATAAAGTCTTTTCAAACACCAGGCTGTGCCATATACGACTGTGGATGGATAATTAAAGATTATTTTACAGTGTTGGCTGCTGATCATAACAGTTGTGGGCTTATGTTCAACCAGTTGTTCAGACAAACCTGTTCTAACAACACAGCGCTTCGCCTCCTGTAGTCACATCTGATGAACAGCATTCCCGTGTCCTCCACAGGTCAAGAGGTGTAAAACGTTGATCTCTGAAGTTTGCTCTGATGTGCAGTAGTGTAGCTCACACACATATTCATATTCAACATGGACACAAATATTAACTTAAACTGGTGACCTGAGATTAAGGGTTATGGTACATTGCACCAGAGCGCCGCTGGCAAAAGCCTGCTTTGTGTTCTGTCTGTGTAGGGATACCGGCATGTAGAGCTCAGGTTGTCAAGGACAACTTCCTACCCACATGCTACTGAGGGGTGGGGACCAAAGCCAACTCCCTATAGTATGATTGGCTGAGACATACTTTGCCTTCTTTTTCCCGTCTTCCCTTCTTTTTAGCCTTCAGCAGTGCTATCTAACAACGGAGGCAACTAAAGACAGACTGGTATCTTTTCACTGTCACCCATATTTTTCCTTCCTCTGTGTTTTTAATAACGTGTGCCTGTGCGTAGTGTGTCTGAGCGACATCCAACATTTTTTCTAAACCAGTGATTTCATTAAAATGCAGGCTCGTCCCACAGATGGAAATTTCCATAGCTGTGAATATCTAACACCAGGCGGCATTGCTTAGCCCATTCAAAAACATTACTACAATTAAACCACAACTGTGCATAAGTGGCGATTCTAAATATCCAAATAAGCGCTCTTGTTGAACTGCAGCATCTGCAGGAAGTGATCCTGTAATGAGCTGTGGAGTGAATTTAGGTCGCAGAGCTGAAGCAAAAGCAGAAACCTCAGGGAAACACTAGTGAAAACAAAGGAATGCAAACCCAGTAAAATCTATAAATATGACACCCAACTTTTTTTTTCTTTTTTCTTTTCTTCTCTTTTCTTTTTTTCTTTTTTTTTTTTAACTTTGTTTGATTCTGATGTCTTTAGACACACCGATGTGTCCAAGCACGTCACAAATTACATCAGATATTCAAGTATTCCACTTGTCTGTCTCGTATGCCGTCTGATCTCTTCACCCACTAGGAAGGCCTGTCAGGAGGATCAGACTGCTGCAGGAGAAAACCTGGGGGAATGAAACTATATTATATAACATGTATTTTTAGAATGTAATGACCTAATGTAATATAGTTTACCCTTTTTCCTGTTTTTATTTTAGGTCCAAAAACGGTTTTCTTCTGGGCCCCGATGTTTAAATGGGTAAGAGCATTCCACACTGCTTATCTGTCAATAGTAATATTTACATATCCTAAACACACAAGACTGACCCTGCCACTGATGTGTGGCTAGTCTTATCAAGTCAAATTAATTTGTTGACGTAAGCATGTAAGTTTATCAACAGAATATGATGTAGGTAATCTGGTGTTGTCACCACGCAGGGTCTGGTCATCGCCGGCCTGGCTGATATGACTCGACCAGCAGAGAAACTCAGCACCTCCCAGTCAGGTGTACTGACGGCCACAGGTAAGGTGGAGCTTGTTTTGTCTTGTGGATGAGTAGGGAGCATTTTAATCCTCATTAAATCTACATTGCAAATGGAGTCGTCACCATTTGAGCCTCTGAGGGTGTCATGTCTCCACTGAAATGTGGATTTATTAAATTTTAAACTAGAGATCAGTTGACCTTCGCGTGCCCACTGGCTTTCCTGTTGTGCCTGATAACCCGTGACAATTTGATTTGAGCAAGAAGAAAGGAGTGTGTTTCTGAAAGGAATATGTATTCTTGTCGCACACACAGCGTTGCAGCTGATTTGAAAAATGTGTTTCACTCCTTCATCTGAAAAGAAAATGAAAGGAAATCTAAGGAAAACATTTTTTCTAATGTTCTCAAAAATTGCATTCCTTGCACCGTCGGATTTGTTGAAAATAATGAAGTGTTGACGTTTCATTTTATCTGCCAGTTTATCATGATAAACTTGAAGCCAAGAACATGGTCATCATTATAAAATCTTCCTCAAACCAGAGATGTTCAAAGGAAGAAACATCAAAGTTTAGTGACCCTTTGTCGGAGGCCCCCAAGAGGTGCTGTTTGTTTGAAAGAAATTCAAACATTGGAAGATAGGAAATTCACTTTCCCATAAGGAATGGATGATAACAACTCAAAAGTGGACTCAGGCATTCGCGGTGACTCCCCAAGCACTTTGATGAATTGAAAATGTGAAATTGTTGGTGATTGTCTTTAAACTGTGATCTTGCTAGGAGCACATACTGTAGCAGCTGGAGGAAGATGACCAGTGTTACATGGAAGAGAGAGTCACATACACATGGCACTCAGTTATTCCAAGTCCACAATATTGTAATTTACTGTCAGGATCTTTGATCATTTGAAAGACCTTTTTACAGAATGTGTAAGCACTCAGTGTTGAAAGATGTAAAGATGTAAGTGCGTATCAGGGTGCTTGTGATAATGAGATACTCTCTTCTTCTTGCCGATGTTAAAATTTCCAGAGCATTTGAGGCTGCCAAAGGTGAAACACCTGCCTTGACCTCACAGATTTACGTGCAGCCAGAAGTGCAACGTAGTTAAAAAATTTTTGTCCCGTAACGTAGAGCTGTGGAAATTTGTCAGCTCTTCAAATGCAGTGACAGAACACAACAGTGGGTCACACACATACCGATACTGAAAAGATGGAGCATTTATATTACAGACTGTCATCTGATTTTTGAAAGCACTTATTTTTTTAATAAAAAGGAGTTCAGATTTGTCTGAATACTTGGATTAATTGATGGAAAAAGTAGCTATGTGCAGTGATGTAGAAAATTGAGGAAGTGCTACATTGAGATGCATCGTGCAGTCAAATCGTAGTCGTGAGGCCGGTGAACATTCACATCTTTGAGTGGTGGAGAGTGGTGCGACAACATTTTTCTGCCCCAAGGAGTGGATGCAGAAATTAATTTGAAAAATGTTCAAATTAAGCACAGGGTTAATGTTGTTCAGCATCTAAAACTCATTTTTAGCAACGAGTATAGCTCAAAACACACGACTGATTGGATGAAGTTAAATGGACATCGGAGCATGAGCGATATACTTCCAGGTTTTCAGAGTGTGTCGGGGCAAATGACTCTGTTGAGCTCTGTCTTGAATTCATGAGATACATTTCCGGTAGTGTTGACGTTGAAGGTTTGTGTGAGAGTCTGATGATCTGTGACAAAGGTTGACTGGTGCGTATGTTCATATGTTTGTGCAAACAAATCTTATCTGCTGCTCTTCTGCCAGAACATTTACTGCGCTCTTATGAGCACCAGTTTATTTGACTTTGCTGTGCTTAACCTTCACTTTTCCTGTTTTTGTTCCCCACCAGGGCTGATTTGGTCCAGATATTCTTTGGTAATCATCCCAAAGAACTGGAACCTCTTTGCTGTCAACTTCTTTGTTGGGAGTGCAGGAGCGTCCCAGCTCTACAGGATTTGGAGGTGTGTGTATGTCTGTTTGCTGAACCCAGAGTGATAATCAACCTGTCAACAACAGATTCTGGCAGTGGAGTGCCTGCCTGTATCATCTCTGCAGGAATGATTTAAGTTATCTAGTTGAGGATAAGCGCACAGCAGTTTTGTTAAATATGTATTCCTTATTCTGATAAGAAATCATGGTGACAAGTTATTCTTTAACTAGGTGCGCGGCAGCTTATAACCTCAAGGAGTGGTAAATGTATAACATTAAGTTCTTGTGCGCCTATTTTCCTTTCTTTTTTGGTTAGTAATCAACTAAACTTGGTCAGGGAAGTAAATCTGTCTAAGTGTGCGAAAGAGGAAAGGTCAAAGACAGACTCAGAAATAGAGATGGGAAGTATGAGCTTGTCTGGAGGAAAATATTGCAGTATTCCAGTGAAGAGAACAGATAAAACATCAAATTTGACTTCGAAATTTGATAGTAAAAAAAAAAGACATGTAATACAGTGTCCATGCAAAATTTAAAGGTAAAAAAATAAAATGATCTAGCTTTTTTATAAATAAAGTGCATCGCATAGAAGAGAATTTGATGTAAAAATTCCTTGAAGTGGCATTTTCCTGTTTCACTGTATATAAATCTTTGTCATTCGTCATTAAAAGAGCTTTATTCAAATAAATGCAATGGAAAAACGAAAATCTGGTACTGTTTAACACAGTGTCTTCTCTTCCTCGCAGATACCAGCAGGAGCAAAAGGCGAAGGCCAAGGAGGCTGCCGAGTCCTGAGTGTGTTCATGTCGCCAATCTTCCGCTTGAGTGAATTGAAAGGGAGAGCGCACAGTGGCCACAAACCTGCCCCTTCTCACATCAGCTCTGCATCTCACACTGTCGCCAAGACATCCATGCCATAACCATTATTTTACCACAGAAAGCCTGTTTTCCCTGGTGGAAATGTGCAAGGTTCAGTTTTCCTCAGGGTGTAAAGAGAACATTTTTAACCGTAGTCAACACACAATTAAGAATGGTGGTCATCAACGCACAAATTGTTCTTTTAAGTACTACTTGTTCTACAGATTGTATGATTGTACATTCTTAAATTAATGAAGTCCATGCTTTATATAATATCATGCTCGTCTTGGGAAGTTTTGCGTTCTCCATCGTTTCAGGTGTAGTAATCAGTACCTCATTGCAGTAATTTCCTAAGAGTTAACATCTTGGATATGTGTTGAATGTGGTTTAAAGAATGTTTCACAATGAATTTAAGAAAGGTGGTGTCACATTATTACATTTGTGTTTTCATTACTTATTTATGGTTTTGGTAGCAATCATGGAAGCTGTACCTTGATAATTATTAAATCACTCTCGATTACCATCCATTTTAATGGCTTTAACTGTAAATTAGAGTGAGAAAATAAAATTTTCTCTGATAGTCAAGATTATAGAAAGCTGCTGTTTGTTTGTTCTTTGCTGATTCTTTCATCGGGAATATTTACACCAGTGTCTCATATTTAATGTGCATTTATGTTTAGGATCAACTCTGTCAAGGTACTGGAAGGGCCCACCAGGAAACCATGGTGGTTGAAGGCTGACACTGATATCACAACACTGCTGATGGATTCCTCGTTACTAGAAAGATGTTTTATAATTGTACGTGTTTGTTTAATATTCTTACATGTTCCCATTAGATACATCCCCTTACTATTCAAGCAATAATTGGTGTTAATCCCATTGTGTATTATATTCTGAACCCCTGTATGAACGGCACTTCTAAGGTTTCTCTCTATGGCTCTGTGGCTATGTAATGGCTATGTAATGCTAATAAACTGTTTAACACCTATGTTGGATTTAAAGCTTGGACATCAGGCAATTTTCAGGGTCATTCATTAGGCAATGCCACTTCGGAGTGGTTGAATATGCTTTTATGATACCAAAGTTGGTAATGAAGGTAGACCATAAAGGCGCCTGGCTGTCGCAGAGATAAAATGCCTGGGATTGGGACAGCACTGGACTGGTGAGGCCTCAGGATTTGGTCATTCTGCTGGGACAAAAAATACACCGAAACATATCAAATGGTTCAGAATAACTACAGTAATTGTACCTATGGCTGTATCATATGGAAGCCACTAGGTATATTTTTAATAACACATTAAATGTGGCCTCTAGTCGCCCAGCCCTGACACTTGGGGCTGTTCCACATTGAGGCTGGGGCAAGAGGAGCCTTGATCTCCCTCATCTGTTGTAATCTTGTATTGCATTATCCCCTGACATGGGGTGCTTGCCAGTACAACAAAAGCCAGTTTCCACAACATCAGCTGAGCCTTGCATGGAGTCATCTGATTTACAGGTCAAGTTTCAGATGACAAGGTCATACCCTCAGCTTTCATTCTCCAGTTTGGATAACAATGGATTTCCAGTGCACACACGAGCTTAACTGCAGTAAACTGTGTATCATCCTCATTTAACTTCACTGACGTTCAAATGATTGTTTGGCTTAAGGACAACTAATCAGAAGTTTGACTGCCATACAAACCTCTGCAAATTAAGCCACATCTGATAATTTAATCTAAAAAAAACCTCATGTATGTTAGATATATCAATAATTTCAAATACTTCTGTCAACATCCCAAGTTCTGGTCAATGTCAGAAAATCAAGATGATGGGTGCAACAATCTCAAGTTTTTTTTATTTTAGAGATGCTTCAAAATGACCTTCCTCAGGCTGTAACTGAGCAAGTAACATCTCTGTTTACACAAGCCAGCAGACACAGGTTTAATCAATAAGTAATCATGAGGTGATAACTGACTCCTTACCTCTTCAGCTGCTCAAA
Organism: Myripristis jacobus; assembly: GCA_900302555.1. Classification (NCBI taxonomy): domain Eukaryota; kingdom Metazoa; phylum Chordata; class Actinopteri; order Holocentriformes; family Holocentridae; genus Myripristis; species Myripristis jacobus. The sequence continues at coordinate 50,779 of OMLB01018207.1, read as the reverse complement.
GCCAAGAGCAGCAGTCCTGCTAGTGCCGGCCAGTCACACAGCACACATCACCATTAACACCATTAACATCGTTAACACTTAACATTTTCATTTATGACATTCTTGCATTGAGGCCCGACCAGGCTGTGTCCTCCAGGATTTTTACCTTTATAAAGCCACATTAAGTGCTTATTATAAAAGGGGCAATCGGTTATTTTCTGTAACTAAAACCAGCAGTGGCACGAATAGGTCATCTGGCTTTGGGCAACCCTAAAAGGTAAGACTCCAGTTAGTTGATGTCTGATGACGTGTAGGAAAAAACTGTAGTGAGTTTCTTTAAATAAAATATTACAAAATTAAATTTACATGTTGTTGCACCCGTCATCCTAACCTCTAGGCATTTAGAGTTGTACAATCACCCTGTGACTATGAAGTGCCATTAGGACCTTCAGTCATATTGTAATTCCACGCAATGAGCCCAAGTTTCACTATGAAATGCATCTTCAATTGGACTGATTTATAATTGTGAAATCCACTTTAAGTAATTTAAAAAAGTGAATGGGAAATACATGTCAGTATAAGTAACCAGTGAAGAGGAGATGTAAACTCATGCAAGGAGAGAAACGCACCTACACCGGTAGACAATCACTCAAATCATCCAAATAGCAAAGGTTACTGTTACTGAGGAGACTAATGTGCATCCCTGTCAAAATACTTGATTCTATTCTATTTAAAATCACCATCACACAAAGCATGATTAACCAAGAAAATTTTATTGACAACCAAAAACAGACGGCTTTAGCGTTTTCCGCCAACACGGGGTGCGCTGACTTTCATGGGCTTTGCGATCTTGGGTTTTGGTGCAGTCTTGGCAGGGGCCTGCAAAACGGAAGACAATGTAAGAACAGAAACCCATCACCAATATCACACAGATTTCATACAGCAAAATTAGAAGGATTTATTTTGTTTAATAATCCAGTGAAATCAAGGAAATAGGGAAGGCTGAGAGGCTACTTAACAGTGAAATTTAAGTATGCAGCCAACAAGTTGCCACAAAGCAGATTACTAAATAAAACAAAAAGCATCTAACAGGACAGGTCAGAAAAATTAAAAAGCACAAAACTTTTCCTCTCGTTTTCTTTCCCTCCTGACTCTACAATGTGACCAACAGCTGTGATAACTGCACACTGCAATCAAGCCTGCAATGTAACTGAACAGTTTATACTCATCGTTTCTATCTCATAGTAGGTTCAGCTGTCAACTGCCAAATTTGTGCCAAAAACAAGAAACATCCAAAAGCGTGTATCCAGATTTGGCCAGTGTTAGACGAGACGTGTTAAAAAGACGACGTTTTGGCCTGATCAGAACTAAAGAAGATGACTTAAAGACCTATTTGTGACCGATTTGTGTCACAAACTGAGCTTGTATGAGCAAAGCACAAGAACAGATTTCAGGGAAGTACGGACAAGCTTCTGCTCTCCAGTGGACGGACTGTTAAAACGGTGCTGCAGTGGCAGATTTGGCACTAATACCAATCTGTTCACTGAAAGTCAAGCTTCCACGAGTATTAAAATAAAAAACGTTTTTGAGTGGAGAGGGTCTTTAAACTCCCACCCACATATACCTATGCCTTGCCTAAACGGAACACAATGGTGAAAGTGGGAGGGATGTTGTTCCTCTCACTTCTCCCACACATTTTCCAAAGCAGTCTTAAGATCCAAGTACTGACCTCTTAGGCATAAACTTGGTTCTTTGACTTGTGGGATTTTTGTAGGTATTTAAAGAGGCTCTAACTGAGACACAGCATAAACAAAAGAGATCTTACCTTTGCACTGGGAGCAGAGGGCTTCTTGGTTGCCTGCTTTGCCTTCTTGGCCTCTTTGGCAGCCCTGGGAAACAAAGTACAGTATGAGCCAAACTGAATTGTCAGAGCAGCAGACTGATGGTTGCAGTCAAGGTTTGCAGGCGATACTACACATAATGGATCTAAAAAAGCCCTACACCCCTAATCAATGTACACACCACTAAAGTAAACAAAGTAATCACATGTCAAGCAAACTAGATTTATGATCATTACCAGAGGCCCATGTAACTGGTTCTCTCGTTTAATGAGACAATCAAGGGTCAAGTGCTCACTGCCCATACAACAATTCACATTTGACAGTGAAATGCATGTAACATGAGGAGACAAAGCAAAATCCTTACAGTAAATATTGATGGCAAATGTAGAAGGAAAAAATGAAGGGCAGCTTTTAATTTGTTGGTCAGTAATTGTGTGGAAAAAATAGCTTGTGCAAAATCTAATTTAAGCAGGCAATTACATCTTCATCTGCTCCTGTGCTGGAACACACACTACGCTGATGTATTTTGGCATGTACACAGAAACTTTTAAGTCATAGTTTAGACTCCTACCAACTGTAATCCCCCCTGTGGGGCGGCAGTGGCGCTTGCACATTTTGGAAGGGGAATGTTAAGAGTGATGAAAGAGAAACTTCAAATTGTGCTGTTTTCCAGTCTATATGTACATCATTCATTTTGAAGCAGCACACTCCCAGTGAAACTCATTTTCACGTCAGGAAGGGATCTAATGGACCAAACGTTGTGGACATATTACACTTGCATGAACCAGCAAATTAGGACTATATGGTTAAGAATACAAACTATCAGCCCTGCTTGCACTGGTAAAATAAGAGAAAAAGTTCTTTTCACACTGGACTCATGGCAGCTGTTGGAGAATTACACTGCAGTATGAATTAGGCTTTCTTCCAATGCCTATTAAGTAAGAGAGGCTGCTCCTACAAGCAAAAATCAATCCCTGAACCCCCTAATAATATCACTTCAGCTAGATCCCAATGAAACCAAGATGTAAAGCCACATCTTAAAAAGAGACCCACTGCTGATGGTTCATCAGCATGACATCCTTAAGCCCAAAAATAAGCAATGGTGGATGTTTTTCCTTCCAGGCAAGGGGAAAATATATCAAGAGATCAACATCAGGCAGGATCTGGCTGCCAGACTCTTACCTGATGGCCTGCTCCCTCTGGGCCTTACGGACCTCAGGCTTCTGGTTCCTCTTGGCCATGATCTCAGCCAGGGAGGCGCCAGTGATAGCCCTCTGGAACTTCACTGCGCGGCGTGTACGCTTCTTGGTCACCTCTTCCTATCATCACAATTGTGAAGGGAACCAAATGATTATCTGACACAAATTACAAATCAATTATTCACCGCTGATGGATGAAGAAGCACATGGCGGTGAAGAAGGCAATGGAGATATTCTGTTCTACATTACTGGTGGATCTTTAGTTTTTCAACTGTAGATCCTCTACAGACAAGTAATTTCAACACACAATTACTCTTGAATGAGTCGCTAGCTTGTAGGAGAGTTTGGAGGCTGGCAAATGGTGAAAAGCCAGAAAGACGTCATTGGCCAGTACTATGATCTCCTGTTGTTCTGTGGCTGCGGGTGTGGAGTGAGCACTGCTGCAGAGACTGTAAAACACAGCCTTGCAACAACACATAACACAGACCAACACTGTGCACACCATCCACCTGCAGCCAAACCCATTCTGGTAGTGCTGAGACAAAAATGAAATGAAATGTGTAACTATGAGGAAGTCAATGTCCACAGCATTCAGCTGAAAGTCATGTATGACCCCTTGCAAATACACTAGATGTGGGTGAAAAAATTGATTCACTTAAGTATCGCAATTCTTTTAACAATTTTTAAATCTATTTTTTCATTATTGAACTGATTTTAAGTAAAAATATTGGTATCATATGAAACAATATGGCCTGAAGAATCTGTTGGTCCCATGTCACGCAATATCATGCCATGCTAAGCTGCTGGCAAGAGGGCAAAATATTGCTCCAAGGTTAGACTCAATTTTGACAAGGGAAAAACATGACATTTTTTAAGGGGTCCTTGACCTCTGACCTCCAAATTTCTGAATGAAAATTGATTCTATGTGCACCCACGGGCCTCCACTTTGCAGACATGCCCATCTCATGCTAATCCCATGCAGTTTGGGGCAAAACCATGGACGTTTTTGCATGCAGAACAAATGTGTTACTTTGGCCTGTTCTAAAATGGCGTATTTGTGTATACTGGGGCCTAAACGGTCTTGTAGTTGCATAAATTGGGTTTGACTGGAAAGCTGAGACTCTTGTGGATTCAATGAGTCTAGTATTATTCACATGTGATGATGCTAGCCCCCAAGAAACCAATTCATTGCAATGAGACCAATTTTTGGAATTTAATGTCATGAAACTTAATATCCACAAACTTGAGGATAATTACAAAACAGAAATCGTAATAAGATGTAATATGGAATCACAATAACTGCAGACTCACAAATACTTAAACATTATGCATATAGAATCAGCACCAAAGTATCAAATAGGGAGATAAGCATATCGTCCCAGCCCTAAAATACACAGCCTACTTACAGACTGGCCCTTCTTGTGCTTGCGCCTGTACAGGACAGTCCAGTTGATCTGTCTGGGGTTCCTCTTGGCCAGGAAGGCAGACTCACACTTGGCGTTCAGGAACTGGAACACCTGATGAAGACATGATGAAGACACTCAACTCACCGCTGTCCAGTAAATGACACATGGCAACAATACTGCGGTGTGTCTGACAGGCCTGTCACCAACTAAAGGGCGACTCCTGCCAAACTTCTGCCTCTGTCATAATACACTGTCAGCAGCAGCTTCGCCCAGCTAATGTTAGCAAATGTAGCTAGCTTAGCTTAGCAGTTATATAGGGTTCAATGGGAGACGGCTAGGGCCTAACTACACAGACTATGGTTTGTTTACTTTATACACATCCCAAAGAGGCTACAAGAACAAGACACCCTTTAGGGGGTCTTATACTAATCGCTACATTGAGCTAACAGACAGCTTGGTATCACACTCGGGCCACAGTTTTACCTTTCCGTCTATCCTGGCGTATCGGCGGCCATGGCCGGGGTATATTTTATACCCGCTGAAACTGCACAACTCGACCCTGGAAACAGTAAATGCAAGTCATCAGTGATAGAACAGGATTTCATTATACACATAACAGTGATAACGTGGACATGGACTTTATTTCAATGATGTGATGGCAACAGATTGTATTCCGTAAACTCACTTCATGATGGCTACGAGAGGGCACCAAACCGGAAAGAAAGAGACCGGATCCGGAAACCGAGTTGTGTGACTCGTTTTTGTACAATCACAGCGACTGTTCGTTTTTTTTATTTATTTATTTTTTATTTGATTTAACTGATTTAGGATAAAATACACATACAATGAAAAATTGCTAAGTTAAATAATATAATTTTGACGACTCGTTAATTGGCTGACGTCATAACGTTACGGTTGCCATTTACTACAAGCGGGAAGTCTGTTCTAATAGAACTACACATCAAAATTTTACACAATATATATCCACCAAATCTACATTTCTCCACAATTTCAGACACTGAGAAAATGTAATTTCTGCAATCATGAAGCTGAATCTGTAAAGAATTTATTAAGTGAATTTAAAGAATATATAAAGACTGTCAAGCTTATGAACACTAAAAAAAGTAAAAAACAAACAAACAAACAAACAAAAAAAACCTGTTAGTCTGATGTGTTGTATTCTTATTCTCTATTCTGAGATTTTACATTAACGGAGATATTTGTAATTAGATAGTCCTACTTTTATTTTTATGTCATACTCCTGTTTCTCTGTACAACATCATGTTGCACACATGTCTGAATATTTGTCTATTTGAATGTATTTTCGATAAATGTTTAATAAATCGCAATAAAGATCAGTAAAGTTTAGATTTATTTTATGTTGTTAGATGCTGGTTAGCGTCAGTCCGCCAACGTTACCTAGTAACGTTAGCGCGCTGTAGTGAGGCGTCTGCGTCAGTGTACAAACTTTGTAGTCTTTTTAAGCCCCGAACACATCAGTCACCAACGGAGAAGCGGTGCAGCTGGACTACACTTCCCAGCAGCGCCCTGGCGGAGCCGTTTGAACTTCTCGGTCTTCGACAGGAGATAAGCGCTCGTCTTCCACCCTGCAGCTTCCACAGTTGTGAGGCAGCTAACCACCAGGGCTTGTCCAAGATGGGAGTATCAGATGTGAAATTTGATACGAACGCCGGTGAGTGTCAAACTGATCGCTTTGATCAACCGGTGGCGACATCCACCGCTTCGATTAGTGACGTTTATAAACCTTTATCACCCCGAAGCGTTGTCGTTAGCTAATGTTAACGTTAGTAGCTAACCGCGGATTAGCTTTGTGGTGCCATTCACAGCGACATCAAAACATCCCGTGTCAGTCCTCAGAGGAGCCAAGCAGAGGCTGTCTTTCATGCGTCTTGCTAAAGCGCTAGCTAGCTGTCAGTAATATAAATCGCACTCTCTGTGAGCCCAACAAAATATTGTGGCTAGTAATTTAGCCAGCTCTGTCTTTTAACTCGTGCCTTACCTATTACACATCCAAATCTCAGTGTATTTTGACTCCTGATGCCTCAGTTCACATCTACTACACATAACTTAATAGATGACCCATATCTGTGCAGCCATAATTCATAATCAGATTAGTTAAATGTCCCATTGCCTGTTGTTTTCTGTCTTCTGTTTAGGCGTGATGGATAAGGTGTGTCTTTAGCTGCATTAGTGTTTACTTCTTTCCTTAGGTGTGCCTCTGTGTGCTGAGCTACTGTGACTGCCTCGTGCTGTAGTCATAGTGATGGACAACACTGATTCAAATTTCCTGTCCACTCATTTTGCTTCTTTATCCTCCCCCTTCTTCTTTGACCTTTAAGGACCCTTTGTGGACCTTTCAGCACAGGGAATACAAAAGTTGGATCCCACTTTCACCTGCTCGGAGGACACACACACCCTCATCCTGGATCGCAACCACATCATGAAGCTGGACCATCTGGAGAGGAGCCCAAGCCTCCAGCAAGTGAGTCAAGCTTCACCTCCACTATGTGTGAACATGTGTTGTTGCCCACTAGTGCATACCGTTTCCCAGCATACCTTGTCTTATTGTGCCTATCTGTATCTCTTTAGCTTTCTGTGGCCAGCAACCGCCTGGTGCGAATGATGGGTGTGTCTCGACTAACAGAGCTGAGGGTCTTGAATCTTCCCAATAATAGCATTGGCTACATCGAGGGGCTTAGAGACCTACCGCACCTCGAATGGCTCAACCTGTCTGGTAACAATATAAAGGTGAGGAGAGAGGGGATCCACAAAAGCACTGTGCTTCTCTCATTCCTGTTGTATCTTTATTTGTAGAGTTGTGATATACAGCATAGGAATCTTGTAGCATGGATGAGGTCATTAGTTTCAGTCCGTGTGATAATATGATACAAGTTTCACTGATTGTTCACTTTTTCACTCAGGTCATTGAGCAGCTTAACAACTGCATTTCCCTGCAACACCTGGACTTGTCTGACAATAACATATCTAGCATTGGTGATATGACTAAGCTGGTAGCGTTGAAGGTGAGCATTGAAGCCTCTCCGGTCAAAAAAGTGTGCCTGAATAAACAAATAAAAGCACTTGTCAAGCTTGAGGTTATAGTGTAATTTTCTCTCTTTGATTGATTTACTGTCATTTCTTGCAGACACTGTTGCTCCATGGCAACAGCATCACAACACTTCGAACTGCTCCTGCCCACCTACCTGCTCATTTATCCATTCTCTCCCTGGCAGAAAATGAGATAAGGGATCTCAATGAAGTAATGACATTTTCTATTTAACACAACACCAGTGCCTAAATCAAATTTCTGGAGGTGTTTGTTTTACCTGCACATTCTCTAATTTTATTTCTAACTGTTTTATAGGTGTCATATCTGGCAACGCTCCATGAGCTGGAGCAGCTCTCCATTATGAGCAACCCCTGTGTTATGGCAACTCCCTCACTGCCTGGTTTTGACTATCGGCCTTATATCATGAGTTGGTGCCTGAGCCTCAAGGTCCTAGATGGCTATGTAGTTTCACAAAAAGAAGGGTGTGTACATTTCTTTTCTGTGGCATGATAAAAGATTGCTAAGGTACATGCAGTGATATTTTAAATGCCGGTGTCTTATGTGCTTGATTGTCATGATTACAGTCTCAAAGCAGAGTGGCTTTACAGTCAGGGCAAAGGTCGTTCGTATCGCCCGGGTCAACATGTGCAGCTGGTTCAGTACCTTGCTACTGTTTGCCCTCTGACATCTTCTCCAGCCCTGGAGACTGCTGAGGACGCCAAGCTTGAGAAGATCCTGAGTAAGCAGAGGTATGAGCCCCAGCCTTGACAATCATCCAGACCTCAAGACTTTAGAACTGAAGAGAGACTTAACACACAATATAGTGCTGCTAGGCAACATGAATATTGATATTTATGACACTAAGGACCCTTGAGGGACACTCTTGGTGATCACCCTGCTATACCCTCTATTCTCTCCCATACATGTAAATATTTGTGTATTTTTTTCCCCCATTGCCTTGACCAATTTGGCTCTCAGGTTTCACCAAAGCCAGTTGTTACAGCAGAGCCAGGGAGGCTGTCGCAGCCCTCCTCGCCCAACTCAACTGGATGTGGACAAACACAGCCCTCAACATACAGTTCCACAAGGGGGAGCTGGTGAGGTGATGAAAGCCCCTGCTGCTGCGCCAGCTGCTGTGCCACTAGTCAGAGAGACAGGTAAAAGATCTGCTACTGCTGTTTCCCAAATTATCCCTTTATATATTTATCTGTTCTTTTTTACCCTACATCTGATGGTAATTTCCCTTTTCTTACGTAGAGCCAGCTGTGCAGTACAATACCTGGATTGGCTCTGACTCACCCCACCCGTCAGTGCCTATGATTCGCAGCCCGAGGGTTACAGAGGAACCCATCCATTTAGAGGATGTGCAGACAGATGAGGACAAGCTCAACGGCAGTCTGCTTTCTTCGGAGTCCACTTTCCTTCCCTTCACTCCTGACCTGGAGCCCCAGCAAACCCGCTCCGATAGCGAGGATGAGACAGAGACATTTGAGCCTGACTCTCTGGCCCCTGAGCGCCCAGCCCAACTCAAAAAGCTCAACACAGACAATCATTCACCTTCAGTGAAAGAGCGAGCGCGGGTGATCGCGGAAGAGGAAGTCACGTCTGCAGCAGGTCAGCACAACAGTGCCTCAGCTACGACAGCTGGTCCGCTGGCAGTCAGTGGTAGCCCAACGCAAAGTGATCTGGAAGCATCCGCGGACTGTGGCAAAGAGGAGATGAAAGAGGGCCCCAAGCAGGAAGAGGTGGCGTTATGTGCTAATAAATCAAACCTGGACGAAGCAGACAGAGCAGCAGTCAAAATCCAGTCGTGGTGGAGGGGACAACACACTCGCCATTGCCACCTGATGGCCAGAGAGGTGCGGAGTGAAATTCGCCTACGAAGGATGCAAGAGCACATCCTTTTCCTCTCTGGAGAGTTGGAGAGGTAACTGACAGACTATCACTAACCTCTCCTCACATTGATGATGAAACAGTGATGAAGTATTTCTGTTTGCTGTTTATTGTTGCATGCATGAGTTATGTAACAAGAAGGGTCATCCATATTTATGTACATAGGATAATTTTAACAATGACTGGTAATAGTACATAATCATAAAAATGTGTTTTGTCAACAGGGTGCAGAAGCAGTATGAGGAAGAGCGGTTACAGAGGCTGGTTCAGGAGGAGGCAGTTAAGTTTATGTGGAAACAGGTTAGTTATTAAAATTATTTACCAAATACAGACAGCTTCACGGGGACTCAATCATTTCATTTCATAAAAGATCTGTCTTCTGGGGGATGTTCCCAAAATTGTTGCTAAACAAATGGATGTATGTTTTCCAGGCAGTAAAAACATGTTATAACATGTTAGTATGACTACAGACAGGTGATTATAGGTTTAACTCTTACATAGTATGTCAACAAACAGCTTGGTTAATTTGTTTGACATTGATAAATTAAGAAATTCCAAAATACAGTTTTGATGCCAACAGTTATCTATTTTTAGGGGATGCTTTGCTATGTGACTCATCAGGAAGCAAAGCAAGTATATAAGCCAGCTCCCTCAATATTTTACACACGGTCTGTCCTCCCCACAGCTCCAGTCAATGCAGCAGTGGCAGCAGTCTGTTGAGCAGCAGCTGGCCAGCGTTTCCCAGGCTGTGACCTCAGCTCAGATCTCAGCTCCTGCACTGTGTGGGCCAGCCTTACCTGTTGGCCCCGGCACCACAGACCCAGGCTGCACAGATGTGTCCTTCCCGGACTCGGGCTTCCAGTCCACCAGCGAACAGCAGGCAGCGCAGCAGGACAGCTTCATGAGCAGCGGGACGGCGGACTCTCTGGAGACGGTGCGAGCGCTGACATCGGTGACTACGGCTCACAGTGGCAGCACTGCTGGTGGGGTGGACAGTCCAGACTGCAGCCTGCTGGAGCAATACCTGTCCTCTGTGCAGCAGAGGGAGGAGGAGGCAGAGGAGGGAGCGGCCAGCGATAGAACAGAAACACCTCAGCCGTCCTCACCCCTCTCCCCGAACAAAGCAGCACAGCCTAACTCGCCCCCACAGAACGACAAGACAGCAGACAATAAATCAGAGGCTCAGTGCAAGCCGGAAGCCTCTCCCAACCTTGTCTGAGTGTCTGCGCTCAATAAGCACCTGTACAGGACTACGTCTACACATTAAGCACTGACTGTAGGATCGAGATGTGTCGCTACCTCTGGAAACTTTGAGCATGTTTTAAAACTGCCGACCCAGACCTAAAGTCAAAATATGCCTTTGTTTTTCAAAACTACAGGCAGCTGTTGAGGCAAAACGGTAGCTTCCTGTGAATGTAACTCTAGTTTGTTTTATACTTCACTACCCAGACCTGTTATTTAATGGAAATTTTCCCTTTGTGTGTAAAGAAAACGATTGTGATCTTGCTTAAGAGGGCATTAGTAACAATAGATAGGTTGCTCTCTACCTCCACTGATGAAGAACACCAGGCAAGGTATAATAACATATTTATTCTGTTGATATCCACTTATTTGTTTGAAACTGCAATAAATCTCATAGTGTCATGAATTGTGGTTGAACTGACTTGTGATAAGCTCAATATACTTTACATGAACAACTGCAGGCATAGGTATTCCTATCAATGGCTGAGCTGTTTTTTTGTTACCATGAAATATCAAAACAAATAAATAACTAGCTCTCACCTGATGTCATGAATGATGAAATGTTGTAGCATGACATACATACAAGTGAAGAAAATAAACTGTAAAGTATTTCTAGCACATTTGATAAGTCTGTGACAGCTGACTTGGTTTAGGAGCTGTAACATGACCAGTCATTAATTAATTCATATTTATTTATTCATTCACGAGCTGACCACAGTCGCAAATAAGACCCCATCCTGCACTGATTGCACATCAAAGACCAGGGGGCAGCTGAATTGGCTGGTGCACATACATTAGGAGGAAATTAAGCAGTATTCAGACCTAATTAGTATTTAGTAGTCGTCAAAGGACGGGTTGTTTCCCATGAGGTCCTATGCCACTTTAAATGACATGAGGGCCCATGACTTCGGCCGGTGGAGATAACGCCATCGAAGGGTGGTCGCTGGCCACCAGAGGGCGCTGCACATTTCTTACCAAGTGCTTTTTTTTTTTCTTTCTTTTTTTTTTTTTTTTTTTAAACA
>OMLB01018207.1:17654-39107 GCA_900302555.1 Myripristis jacobus | reverse complement strand
GGGCTGTGGATAACAGGAGCCTGCCCTCCTTACTATAGCGCTGCTGCAGCTGCACAGACGCATCTGTTGTCTGTGGCCGTCAGCTTGCAGAGTCGCCTCAGTCCGGCTCTCGACACACTCGGACGGTCTGTCCGCACCGGGCACACAATGATCATCTGCCAAGCCAGGTAAGGAGGCTAGCATGATTAAACTAAAACACTGTCCTCCCCCATCAATGCAACGCTGATAAAGGGTAGATTGTTCTGCTGTTTCCACTGGGAGAATGTTGAACTCCCCGCTCCATTTCATGAATACAGGCAGCGTATCCCCCCCTCTGCTCCTTTGTTGCTGGACTCTTGCGTCATTGCAGCTTTTATTTGATTGGGAACCCGCTGGCTATTTTCTGTGTCCAGTTGCACGATTTTTTTTTTTTTTTAGTGAAACGTGAATCGCTGGTGTGATTGCAATCCAGGCAAGGCAAGCTGTAAACTAACTTGAGATCGTGTTGGTGGATGGCACAGGCAGATGATAGTGACATAGATGACCGTCGGTGACTGGATTAGGTGGCTTAGTAGCGGTGACAGACATGTTTTGATGTCCTCACGGCATTGAGGAGCCCGTTTCCTGGCATGTCATTTCATGTTTTTATCAAATTATACCAGCATTACATCACCATGCCTCAGATCACAACCAGATCATGAGGCAAAGGCAGCAAAAGTCTTCTCAGAGGGGGGAAAACATTTTTATTAAATATATGTCAAACATAAAATCAGTTGGGAAATCTCTGTATTACCTAACAATAACTGCTTTATGATTTTACCCACATGTGCCTATGCCCAGCCTTGTTTGAATCTCAGCAAATGTTAGTTCTCTGCTGGTCCGTCCTGTTTGTTGACGGCGTTTATTTGTGTCACCGTCAGTGTCAAGGATGCTGACAACAACATGATGCCCTCATCACCATGGTGACAGCAGAGTGTGAAGCCATTCCCGATCATGGGAGACAGAAGGGGGTCACCATGTGCCGAAATCTGTCCAAATATGCCCCCATCTTCCTGCTCCTAGCCCTGTCTGGCCTCATCTTCCTTCTACGCAACATCCACACTCTAGAGGTGAGGAGAGAAGTCAGGGATGACGAGCTAAACTTTAGTGGGTTTGCAGGATTTTTTTTAGTTTGACAAGCGAATGGGTGTGCGCATCACTGCTTAAGTTTAAAATGCTTGTTGACCTACCTTTTAATTTGTTTTATCCTTTTTATTTGTTTCATTTAAAAAAAAAAAAACCTTTTAATCATGATCATTTGATTTTGTCCATAGCCCCCAGCCCTAACTAAAGGGGAAATTTAAGGGGAAATTGGAGGTTAATCCTGTAAACATTGGATGGTTTATTATCTCATAGTGTAGGATCGAGTAGATCTTTCTTTGACACTGGCAATAGTTCCTCCACCACTGCTGCTCTCCTCTCCTCCTCCTCAGAATTTGAACTGCCACACCGTGTCAACCCTCTACAACCTCCAGAGCCGGATAAATTCAGCCTTCACCCAGGAGGGAACCCCATCCATTTACCACAACCACACCTTCTGTGGCCGTCTGGGCCAGGAACCCTCTCCTGAAGATGCACTGGAGGAGCGCTACCTCTTGGACTCTATTGCCTGGCCCGAGCCTCCGCCCCACTCCGCACCAACACCCCTGCGCCAGACGAGCGACCCTGTGCACAGCCTGTTTGCAATCCTGCCTGGCAAAGGAGGGAGAGAGTGGCATGTGGGCGACCAGCTGGAGGCCCTCATCCAAATGCACGACTTCCAGGGCCGTCCCAAGCGCTACGGGGGCGATTTTCTGGTAGCTCGGCTGCACTCCCCAGAGTTTGGAGCGGGAGTAGCGGGTCAGGTGCTGGACCACCGCAATGGATTTTACTCTGCCCTGTTCCCGCTCCTCTGGGTGGGATCTGCGCGGGTGGAGATCACACTGGTGCACTCCAGTGAGGCTGTTTCTGTGCTGCGGAGGCTGAGGGAGGAACGGCCTGACCGGGTCTTTTTCAAGAGCCTGTTCCGCTCAGGCTTCCTGTCGGAGACCACTGTGTGTAACATGTGCCTGCCTCCCAGCCAGCAGCCGCTGTGCAACTACACGGACCTGCACACCGGGGAGCCCTGGTACTGCTACAAGCCCAAGATGCTGAGCTGCGACACCAGGATCAACCACGCAAAAGGAGGCTACCAGAAGCACCTTATCACCAACAAAGAAGCGCTGCTCTTCCAGAGGTTTGTAACATCACAGTGGGAGGAAAATACAACAGAAAATATGTTACCTTTTCATTTCAACATTTAGGAATTGTATTTATTTTCTAATATTATTATTTTTTAATGTCAGTGGCGTAAACATCAAAGTTCATATACACGCTTCGGGACCAGACAGAATAAATGTGCTGCCGAGGAAGAAAGGTAAATCACAAGCAGAGCAGTTCATGTATTTTGTGTGTAATATTACAGTCTCTACATGCTTTGCTCCGTAAATTCATTTTGTCTTCGATGCTCCTTGCTCTGTTTCAGATCTACTAGCGACAGAAAGCAGCAGTGCAAAGCCAGAGCCTAGTAAGCTGACGCCCTCTGGGTATTACTATGAAGGGTCATGGAGGCCATTAGGTGGTGTTACGATGCGCCAGTTCAATGAATCGTCTGCTATCACTCAGTGTCTGCGAGGCAAAGTGATCAATATGTACGGCGACTCCACCATCAGGCAGTGGTTTGAATACCTTAATGCTTTTGTACCAGGTGAGCATTGCCTTCTGTCTTTGTCTCGTTTGGTTTTCTGTTCTCCACATACTGCTTTGTATTCCCAGTTGAGGTCCCACCTGTTTATTCCACCTTTACAGAATTAAAAGAGTTCAACCTACATAGTCCCAAAAACGTGGGGCCCTTCATGGCAGTGGACACTGTCCATAACATTCTCCTGAAGTACCGCTGCCACGGTCCACCCATCCGCTTCTCCACCGTCACCTCCAACGAGTTACGGTACATATCAAATGAGCTGGACGGCCTGCCCGGGGGCCCAGACACCGTTGTGGCCCTCAGCATCTGGGCCCATTTCAGCACCTTCCCCGTGGAGGTGTACATCCGTCGGCTGCGTCACATTCGCCGGGCGCTGGTCCGGCTCCTCGACCGAGCGCCAGGAACCCTCGTTGTGATCCGCTCGGCCAACTTCCAGGCCCTGGACCAGGAGGTGAGCCTGTACAACAGTGACTGGTACTCGCAGCAGCTGGACGGCGTGCTCAGGGCCATGTTCAAGGGGCTGGACGTCCTGCTGGTGGATGCCTGGGAAATGACGATGGCTGGAGGCGGATGAAGGGCGTGAGGGAGGTGGTGCGCCAGGTGCTGCCAAGAACATGATAGACATCGTCTTGTCCTATGTTTGCCCAGAAAAGAAGAAGAGCTAACAGAAATCTGAGGTCAGCGATAGTTCAGGGAGGCTGTAGAAGAGAGCACCTTCTTTTTGCTCATTTTCTTATTCCAAAAAAAACATTTTTTTTGTTTTTATTGTTCACCCAAGCCACATACATTTTCACGCTTGTCTATACAAAAGTGACTTCTCAAAATGTTAAGCTTTGAACACTGTTTACCTGCCTGCAACATGTCATTTGGACTTTCACAAGGCTCGCAGTATTATATTCCAACTCTGTAAATGCCAAAACTACTTGCACAGTGATGGTTATCATGCATCTGTTTTCCTTACCAAAGTGTGTGTGTGTGTGTGTACCAGGTATCACTAATGTTGTGGGGACGTAAATCTGTTTACACAGTCATGTTGTGGGGGCAAAAGCAAGTCGTCTTCGTGAAAATCTTTAATTTTAGGGTGAAGACTTGGTTTAAAGGTCAACTAACTTTAGGGTTAGGTGAAGGTTAGGCGTTTGGGTTAGGGTTAGGCAAGTAGGTGTTAGGGTTAAGGTTAGGGTAAGTCTCTGGGAAATGAACGTAAGTTAGTGTAATGTCCTCTGAAGGGATGGAAACATGACTGTGTGTGTGTGTGTGTGTGTGTGTGTGTGTGCAGTGAGATTTGTTTTACTTCCTCCTGAGAGATTAAGCTTGCTCCCATTCGGAGTTGGTATTCCTCAGGATTGCAGCTTTGGGCTTTATTTATATTTTTGGGTATTTTATTTATTTATTTTGCCAGAGGTCCGCGCTCCGTCTGTCCTTCCAAAGGGCTTTTCTTACCCTGTGCAGTGTTGGCAGTGTATATTAAGTCTATGGTACAGTATTGTTTTTGCACTAAGCCATGTTACAACATGTTGACCACAGCTAAGGCTCTAGTTGATATCGTATGCAACTTGTCAGCTTGTGTAAAGTGAAAATTTAAATAGGCCTTGCCTTGTTTATGTTTTGAAAACAGCATAAACTACATTGTGGTTAAATTTCATCTCCACCTGCGTGTGTATTTAGGGTTTTGCGTGTTAGCAGCATAACTTAAAATGGCATTTAACAAAAGCGTATACAGTATTTAAAAGCACATTATGCACGTCACTATGAGTCTTAATAACAGACAAAAGGCTGTAAACAACAAGCTAACTTACAACTGTATGCATTTCTCGTTGTCTGTCTGTCCGAACAAAAACATCCAAAAATGTAACATGTTTCTGAGAAATGTGCACCTGCATCTTTTAGACCAGTGAAAGCTATTTTAGCAGCAGTTACTTAAATTCTTGAGGAACGTGTTCGGCGCTCATGTCCTCAGACTCCATTTAAAGATCCAGTTGAGTTTCACATCACCAAACCATCGACCCTCATGTAGCTTGGAGAGAAGCCGGTCTGCCGCTGCCTTGTTTACCTGGCAGGTGGCTCTGTCTCACACCCAGAACCACCAGAAGCTAACGTGCAGTAGATCCCGTTCACCTATTTGCTAAATCTTATAGATTTGCATCCTTATAGGTTTCACTGCTTGCAATGACAAGTGCTATATGTTTGGTTTTACAGACAACAGAGCGAGTTTTTGTATTATCCAAAAAAAAGCACCTTAAGTTTACAATTGCTTATGTTGATACAGCAAACATAAAGCAAATAAAGATCAGCAGCATACAGTCTTATCAAATGAAGCCACTTGTGTGTTTGTATGTGTGTGTGTGCAAAAGCCAAATGCTTTCCAAGGCATAATCTGTGCATTTATTGCTAAAATGACCTTTTTATTGTTATTATTTTATTTAAAGTCAACTTGATCCTCCCCTGTGTTTCTGTTGTTGTTTTTTTGGAGATTCAGTTTGTTGTTAATGGTCTTTTCAGTGGCACATTTTCCATATGATGATTATTTTGCTGAAATTGTCTTGAAGACTGTTGAAGACACTGGAAATACAAAAAATATATGTGCTTCCTTTTTGTCTGTTTCGATCACAGCCAGCCTTATTGTTCTACACACGAGGACTCGCCGGTTATGATGACAGGTCAAGTGCAGTTGCTATTATGCTTTCCAGTATGTGCCATTGTTAAGTGTGTGTGTGTGCACATACAAGCGCCTGAGCACCACTTAAAGGCACAAGCCACTGCCACGTCTGCTTTGTTAGCTGGACGCTGCATCAAGAAGCAAATCAAAGTTCGAGGCAATAAAAAGGGGAAAAAATCAAATCCAGTGATGTGATGTCATCTCCCACTGACCAGGGAGATAGCTCACCCAAATAATTCAGAAAGCATCATTTATGACATGTAAGAGCACGCTGCAAAGCTGCACACACCCCACAGTTGTCTTACAATATTTTTTTTTTATAATGTCAATCACTATGAACATTTTTATCAGCATTGAGCTTCAAATGCGGGGGAGACTGCCTTTTCAAACATTTTTTGCATTTATTGCTAAATAGTAAATGAAGTATTATGCAACCACAAGGTGTTTGTATTTCATTTGTTTGCATGTTTACTCTGATTGAAGGAGGGCTACAGGTCCTGTGCGTGTCATCATCGTCGTCATGTCTAGAAATGTTCGGGACACACACACAAAAGGTGTGGACGTGTATGAGCAGTTACTTTGTCCTGATTCTCACGGCTACACACTTTACACACTTTACACACTTTACACAGTTGTATCATTGTGTTGAAGAATCCTCAAAAGAATCCTCAAAAACAAGTGGAAAATACAGTGAAAGGACCTGCATCAAGATTTTCCTGTGTAGGCCTGCTACATATTTGGTGGATGGCTTTAGTAATTTACAAGGATTTACAAATATCTGGCTGGATTTCACTGATTTCTTGAGAGGACTCACACACTAAAACTGGTAAATGTGTTCACTCCCGGAATTAAAGTCTTTTCTAAAATCATAGTAAATGCCCAAGTGCTTCAGCTTTTCCATGACTGGGTCAAAGGAAGCCTGAGGGTTTGAAGAGCAATCCTGCGAACTCCCAGCACATCAGCTGATCAGTCACACAGTGCACAGTGTTTAAATTTAGTTGAAGGAACTTCTTTAACAACTTTCTACTGGAGAAACTGTCTTATATCATATTAAGTTTCCTGTTGGAACTGACAGTACTGCTGAATGATGGAAAAACTCTAACATTAAATTAAATTTTCCTCAAGATACACTGAAAGTGTCACAAAAGAACTTAATGGAATAAGTTATTGGATAATATATTAACCAGTGATTGTTACTTCATGAAGGAGGCAACCTATCTTTAACAGGCGATGTAATAATTACAGTTACATTGTGTTAGTCCATATTATTATTATGTCATTACGACCTGTTATTATTGCATCATCAGTTAAGAATGTTATATCCCTTATACAGTAATAATTGTTGGTCAACTGCATACTGTGATTTTATCAAATACACTTATAAAGAAATACTCTATTTAGAGACAGAGTTAACGAAATGTGTTTAGATTAAATAAAATAGTGACATTTTGATCCTAAAACACTAAAGACAAGCTGACAAATGAAGGATCAGAGTTAAAGACACTTGAAGGCTTTCCACCAGGCAGGAGGCAGGAAGCACCAGCTGTGTTCTGGAGGAATTAGGAAAGATTTTGATTCGATTTCACTGCTCTGGGTTTGCCAATTGAGCTCATTTAGCTGTCAGGAAGGGAGAGCTCCTTCAGTATGAGGGATTTTGAGCTTTAAAGCAGCATGTGGGCAAAGAGTCCGAGAACAAAGAGAAAGGAAACCAGAGGAAATGAAATAAAACAAGTGAGAGGGGGATGTCAGAGAGGCCAGCTGCAGGTGTCTGATCTTTGCTGGAATATCTGAAGAACTGACAAGATTTTTACTGTTAGAGTGACTCCCTCTGCACATGGAGAGAGAGGATATTGTAATTCTTTTTTTTTTTTTTTCATTATTATTATTTTGGTTTTTAACATGTCCCCTTGTAACAAACCACTGCCAACTGGCAACCCACAGGCTGCATGTGCAGGGTGGTGAACTCTCCACTTACAGAATGACCATTTGATTAATTATAAGAGGCAGCATCGCATTTTAACACCACTCAGTATTTCAGTATTTTTTTTACTTTTGCTTATGTCTTAAAACATCATGCAACCCCCCAAGGCCATACATCACACATTATTCATAGCAGAGTCAGTAGCAGCGGTGAACCTTCCCTGCTTTGTGTTATTTCCCCATTTGGTTGCAGGCTGCCTGTTCCCTAATGGTTTCAGTTGTGCTTTCACAGCAAGACACTAATATCCAACACACACCGCTGCTAAAATAGGAACTCATACACACCATCAAGGTGCAAAATATCAATATGTTCAAGAAATCATCACATATATAATATACATTCAATAGCCGCTTTATCAGGTCTACCTGTACAATCTAATGCAGTTCAGTGAAATTTTACCTTTTAACGAAGTTTATAATGTTCAGGGTTTTTTTTTTTGTTATAGGCATCAGAAACTTAAACTTTATGGCAGGACAATTGTACTGCATTGTATTAGACTGTGCAGATGTACCTAATAAAGTGACCACTGAGTGTATACACACACAAACAGACAAAAGAGTAACTTGCAAGCTTTTTTGTTAACAATATTTATTTCAAAAGTTTCATGTTCCCTTCTAAAACATAGCATTTCATCAAAAACCCCAAACAATACTCATCCACAGTGCATCAGCGCTTGCACAGCATCATGTTCTCCAGGAGAGAAACAAAAAAAAAGGTAAGATCCATTTGTCTACGTCGATAACTTTGGCAAAAACACTTTAACAGGCAGAGCTTTGTACAAAACTAATCTAAAAGAAAAACAACCCACGGTATAAAAAAAAACGAATGGAGTCAAACAACAATCATGATGGTGACACTCAGTTGCCGGCGAAGCCTCCTCGCTACACAAACATTCAGGACCCAGGTAGGGCAGGTCAGGTCACAACAGTTGTCCTCTCAGACAGAGCTACCGATTCTTGCAGCATCAAAACAGGGAACCAGAGACAAACTCTACAAACGATACGAGCCGAACGAACGAGGAGTGCTTTTCAGTGCGTGTGCATGTTGTAGCCTACACGTGAGGGTTTTGACAGGTGTGACTGCTCGGCCACCCATTAAACAAGGTTTTAGCGAGGCTTTAATCCAGATTACGGAACAGTGACATCCTGAGGTCACACGGAGAGAGGCACTATGAGAGCTTGTGCGTTGTATCAAAATCAGATATGCATTTTTCTAGCTTTAAGATGAGTCTTTCCTTCCAGAGCTCTGTAGTCACTACTGTGGATTACTGAGGGTTTTTTCTGTTATTTAATTCTTATCTATTTATTTATGTATTTTATCCTTTTCAACCCCCAAAACAAAATACTCAAAGTCATTTCTGATAGCATACAGCACAACAACTGAGCTAGAAAACCCAGTGAGAGGAGTGTATTTTAGTTGAGTTACACGGGTATAAGGACATATTTAAAAAAGCATCTGATATGTTGTTGTGCAAATGCAATAAATATATATATTTTTTTTAGTCAGGCACAGTGCACTAATAAAATATGCAGCACTGACAGAGAAAACACATGGAACAACATTAACATGACAACATTGAGTAATGTGAAATGCCACTAGAGGCACTCAGTATCCTTAACATATGTTATTTGGTTGGCTGATCATTGTGCATTTTAGTTATTACAATGACCATCGGGTGCACGGGGTCTCTGGGTGGATTTGAGGGCAGCAGTGACATGATGGCATTTATTTAAAAAAAAAGAAAAATCTACATAAAGGCATGAGTAATTGGTGAATGGAGGCAATGCAGAGGTTGTATTTGGTGCCGCAGGGGAGACAGAGAGACGGCGGTGGCAGCGCTGGGGCGATCAGACGTCCTGGACGTGCATGGCGTCCTGGGGCCATTTGTACGTGTCCAAGGTGAAGGAGTCGTAGTCGGGACTGTAGACGTGGGACAGCACAAACGCCTCCTTGTCCTTGGGCTCGGGGTACAGTGAAGCTATGTTGTGTTTGTATGCATAGTTGACGATCTGGCAGGGAAGGAAATAAAGCGGTCAAGATGTAAAAGGAGGCAATGGGAAGGAGTGAGAACGTTGCACAGACGAGGAGAGGGCGCACACTACGCAGCAAAAATCACCCACCTTCACCGCAATCTTAAAGGACACCTCTCTTATGGTTTTGAGAGGAGGATAGAGTCTGCCCTCAGCCAAGTGCTCCTCTGTTACCATGTCAGCTATCGCCTGAGGGAGAGAGAGAGACAGAGAGAGGGGTAAGACTAAGCTGAAGCCTGACTTTAAATAGTGCAGCATGCAAGTGTGTTTCAATATGTATTTTCCATAACACTACACACAGAGGGAAAAAATGCATCCTTGAAATTCCCCAAATCAATACGCTCAAAACTGAAGCACCTAAAATTAAGAGCTATAAGGTTTCCAAATCCTTTTTAAGATGCCGCCCTATAAAAACTGACCGAGCTGCTGTCGATGCCTCACACAAGATCCAGACATTTCACCCAAGCATTCTTACTGCGTTTATTCTGCATTTTTTTTTAAATTTATGTCCCATTTTATTTGTCATTATTTAATCTGTGTTTGCCCATTCTATTGTCTGCCTGATCGTCCTGGTATGGGAGATCTCTCTCTGTGGGGCCGCAATCAACACTTCCATTTTATTTTTTATAAGGTTTTCATGGGAGTTTTTCTTTGTCCTCAGCTGAGAGCCTGAAGTCAGGCTGATGTTTCCATTAATTGTTTTGTAAGACAGGTGTTGTGAGGCTGTTTCAAAGTGTGCAAATAAGCTGACATGATTTGTCAATTATTTTGTAGCATTAGGTATTATTTTTTCCTTAAAGTGAGTATATATATGCATGCCTGCACTGCACCACTACATTCCAGCGTCTACAAGTATCAGAGAGTCAAATTTAATGCTTTTGAAGATATTAGTGCTTTTTAAGATGGATAAGATATTGCTTTTAAGATCAATTTTAACAACATTTAAGACTCATTATTGGAAAAATCATCCTTTTCTTATTCAAATGAGCATTGTAGGAAGTAGGTAAGTATAAACTGGGGTAATCTCAAATAGGCATTTTGTGTAGTGTAGCATGTCAATATAAGGAAAGCCTTAAGATCAGTGGCAGGTTTTTGTGACATTAGAAATGTTGAATTTCATGCAGAAGAGATCAACCATTTTTGACAAAAAGGAATTAAAAGATGTATAAATGAAATTTTTTAATAAGGCCTAATATTTAGTAAATTTGAATTTAAGACATTTTAAAAGGAATTGCAGACACCCTATATTCATACTGTAAATGTCATGATTGTTTTCTGAGTTTTCCATTGAAACTAAAATATGTTAAATGAAGAATCACCTCTGCCGTGGTAAGGAAGACGTCGTCAGATATGTGGCGAACCCCACACGCGATGACACCCAAAGCCACCCCAGGAAACACGTAGGCGTTGTTGCCCTGCCCTGGGTAGAAGGTGCGCCCGTCAGCCAGGGTCACCTTGTTGAAGGGGCTTCCACTGGCAAAGATGCCCCGGCCCTGATGAGAGAAGGGGGAGAGATACAAGATAAATAAACAAACAAAAAAAGAGAGCAAAGTTTTTATAAAGTCAGACACAAAGAGTTAAACTGAGGTCTTAAATGTTGAGGAACAGCCTGTGCTGGATGGCAGCATGGCATGACATTATAATAGGTGTGTAACATAATTAGAGCTGTGTAATCTGCCCTGTGCCACAGTGCAGCGAGGCTGGGCGTTACCTCTGTGAGCGTGTAGCACTGCTCGGCCGTGCACTCTGCCTTGCTGGTGGGGTTACTGAGGGCAAAGATGATTGGCCTGTCGTTGAAGGACGCCATGTCTTTGATAATCTTCTCAGTGAAAGCTCCTGCTACAGCAGCCACTCCTTCAAACAGGACACAGAGAGTCCATCAGAGCAGACTGACCTTTCCATAAACACAGACTTGAAAACAAAATGAGCACTACATTCTCTGGTCATTTGACGAGTGTTTCCAAATGTACTCCGGAGGAACTACAAAGTCTTGAGTCATTCAGATGAATATGGGTCAATTATAAACCAGAGGGTCAAGCTGAGTCACTGCACTGTGACCAGCCACACTGCTTAAAATTACAATATCACAGTTGTTGTTTTGTAACCTGGCTACCCCTGGATCAATTTTACTTTCTGCCCCAAGAATAATGTTTACTCACCGTGAGACAGTTTTGATCGAAAAGCAGATAATATCTGCATGATCACCGTACATGCACTTCATGATTGCATATATTTTTGAGACACGATAGATGTTTCCAACTAGAATCTTAATCAATTAGAAATGCAACAGATGAAGCAAACAAAGTGAATTAGTTGATTCTGGGTGTTTATATTAATTAGAACACTCATCATTAAGGAGAAGTTGAGGGGTGAAATTTCACCTTCTTTAAGTTTCTCTGCTGTTCCACAACTGCTTGCAGGTTACCATGAATGGATGAAAGAAAGAACAATGAACGTTATCAAGAGGCCTGATGAACACCCCCGTAAACAACACTGTTCTTTCAAGAGATGTTTCAAGATTTTCAGTGTCACAAGTGGTTGAGGAAAGCGCCTTGACGCTTATGTGTTTTATGTGCAGTGACTCTGCAGGATGAGAACAGGCAGAGCTGGGAGTTAAACTCACCTATGATGGCGGTGGGTTTGAGGGTGTGCACCACCTCCTCCAGGGTCTTCAGGTGCGGGTGTTCATGAGCAAACTCCTCCTTCTCGTGGTTCAGGTGGCCTCGTCCCTGTGTCGGGTAAAATGCTGTTTTTTTTCCAAATCGTTATCTGACACAGTTGGGTGGCCCACATAAACTGAGCTCAGGGGGACATGTGAGAAGAGCGAGTGACAGGCAGAGCGACAGAGAGAACAAAAGAGAAAGAGGCTGACAGAGAAAGAGATGAAAAGCCACAGAGAGACATTACCTTCACAATGAGACCTTTAGAGTCGACCATCCAGATCCTCTTAGCAGCTTCTTCTCTCGTTATGCCCTCTTTGGCCATGGCCATGATCAGCAGGTGGGCGATACCCAGAGCGGCCTGGCAGAGCAAAAGGACAATTAAAATTCCCGCATTATAATCTCCTGCATTATAACACAGGCTTATCTGACTGGCATTAGTGGCCGTGAGCAAAGTTATTTTCATTGTGTGACAGGATAAAACTCACAAGCGAGCAAAACTTTGTGCTCTCACCTCTCCTGCCCCCTGGAACACAAACGTGTGGTCCAGCAGTTTGTTCTTGGTGATCTTCAAAGCAGCTAAGATGCCAGCGACAGCGACTGATGCAGTGCCTGAGACGAGAGAAAAGCAGCAGTAGTAAATGTGCTGATTCATCCATTGAGGAAAGTGTGTAAAATGGTATTTTTTTTAAATGTGAGGAAATCAAAGAGGAAATACACAGGGCAGACAAGTGGCAAATCTCAGTGAGGCGCGTTATGAAAATACATACTGTTAATATGATGAATTTAGACTTTTGAACATGGTAACTGTGTTTTTCTATGTCTGAACATTTCTCTATAATTGCAGTAAGCTAAGGCAGGTTATAGAATTACAAAAAAATATTAAAATTTCAATGTCAACACCATAATACTGTAAGGGTTCATGTTCTATGTAGTTTCAATGATTAAATTATTAAATTGTCATGATCTATGTAAATGTAACATGATTTTTTTCTTTGACTTACATTTTAAAAACACATCTCAGATTCATAAGTCTTCTATTTAAGTTTATTGTCCTGTTTTATTTTGCACAACATTGAATAATTGAAAGTGAACATAAGGTGATATTCCATGACTTCCCAGAATTTCCATGACCCGCTGGAACCCTGCGCCACTTAACATCCCAACAACAAAAACTGAATGTATTACGCCTTAAAAGCAGATGTGCAGCTTTATTCATGTTTAAATGTCATTATATTATTTCACTACATGTGTCAGGCAGATATGGAGTGCAGCCACACTTGTACATAAAGGGAGAAGCAATAATTGGGAATAGAAAATGATGCTTACTGTTGTAGCGGTAGATTTTTAATGTGACTGGCTGTTTTATTCCTAATTTTGCATATAAACTGCCTGTCTTGGCCATGTGCCAAAACACGTTATTTTTATTAATATCTTGGCCTTTCATCCTTGTAGGTGAAGTTGTACATCTGTTAGGTGCACAATCAATTGGGCTTTTGTGTGTGCCTGTGTGTGTGTGTGTGTGCCAGCAGCATTCAAGCCTGACTTTGTTCTAGCCAAAAAAAACAAAACAAAAAACTACTGAGCAATGTGAAACCCCATCTGATAGCAGGATAAGTTACAGTTACAACAAAGGAGGCGAGGCCTGCGAGCCAGGACTCCCGTGGCCGCAGACTTCAGGACAGAGGAGGCCGCGGGTGTTACCTTGGATGTCGTCGTTGAAGGTGCAGTAGCGGTTCCTGTACTTGTTGAGAATGCGGAAGGCGTTGCTGTTGGCAAAGTCCTCAAACTGAATCAGGCAGTTCATCCCGTACCTGTGAAGAGCCAGAGCGACCGTTCAGCAAGCACAAGTCACACACATCGTGCTAATCGCTCAGGTCATGTTTCCACTCACTTGTCAGTCACCGCCTGCATGAACTCATCGATGAGGTCGTCGTACTCCTTTCCTCTGACTCTCTTGTGCTTCAGTCCGATGTACAAGGGGTCGTCCCGCAGTGCCTGGCCACAAAAAAACAAAAAAACAAAACAACCTTGGTGCTGCTCCTCGGATGACTCTTTGCTGTTCTGCTATTCTTTGTCATGGTGTTTTTAATTTGATGTTCCCTGTCAGTTTTGTCAATCCATACATCACTGCTGTCACATATCTGTTACCCGTCTGCAATACTACACTACTCTGAGACTGACTCTGCAGAGTGACAACAGGTAAGGAGCAGATTGGCAGCGCTGTAAGCCCAATTACGAGCTTCCCATGTCTCTGACCTACCTGGTTGTCGGTGCCCACGTCCAGCAGCACAGGGAGGCACTGCTGGGGCGGCACCCCGCCACAGGCCGTGTACAGGGCCAGCTTCCCCACAGGGATGCCCATACCGTAGCTGCCCAGGTCGCCCAGACCCAGGATACGCTCCCCGTCGGTCACCACGATGGCCTGGAGGGAGACAAACACAAATAATGAGCGATAATGGAAATAATCAGGTTCTCAGACAGAAATGGCTCTGTGTAGGGCTGCATGATATGGTGAAAAAAATCATATGAGGATTAGTTTGGCATATATTGTGATTGTGTTATTTGCGATTATAGAGGAGTGATAATTTTTGCATCATAATTTTCATTTCATAACAGGAAAAAAAAAACGAGAAAAAGAGAATGATGTTTGTGCTCTTTTGTTGTTATTTATTTATTTATTTTTTTTATATCTGGAGAATTTGATTTGAGGACCAGGGCGTCTCTGTCACTACACAATATTCATTTTTAAGGGTACACTTTCACATTTAACCTTTATCACAATGTTACAGCTGCTGCTATTTGGATATTGTATTGTGTGTGTGTGTGTGTGTGTGTGTGTGTGTGTGTGTGTGTGTGTGTTGAAGGGGGTACCTTTATGTTTTCTTCAGGCCAGGAGTTCAGCATGGTGGCGATGTGGCCCTTATCATGGATGGTGATGAACAGTCCTCTGTAAACAATTGCATTGCTAAGTTACAGCATCATGGTTGGATATTCCTGATGCTATAAAGTGGTTTTCATTAAAGTCATCTCTAAATGATTTTATATTATACCAGACTGCAGCCTGCACCTTTTTTTTTTTTTTTTTAATCCAACGTCATATTTTACAAAGTAAACCGTGAACCTGTGAGTGATGTGAATGCTACGAAAAGAGTCAGTGGGAGAACAGCGTAGTAATTAAACAAAAAGCGGGGTGTAAATTAAACTGTACATGTATATGAGGGATGTGTTTGTCTCACCGCGGTCTCCTGAAGGCCAGGCCGTACTGCTGGCAGGCCAGGCCGACAGTGGGAGTGTACACGATGGGCATGAACTCCTCCACGTCGGACGTCAGCAGACGGTAGAACAACTTCTCGTTCCTGTCCTGCAGAGTCATCAGCAGGATGTACCTGGGAGGGTGGATTTGTATCATAAAAATAATGAAAACCATCAAGTTTTTCCAGCTGTTTGTTCTGCCACTGCTGTACTTCTCTTATTGTGTTTTATTTTGATAAAGGAGGAGAAAGTACTTTTCATTTTAAAACATTTGCAAAAGGCATATTTATATTGTTTTGGTTTGGTTTTGTTATTTTCACATTCAAATCAAGCTTATTACAGTAGGACAATATAGTTATAGTTTTTCCTAAGTAAAATATTCTTGCTTCTAAAAGTGAAACCATCCCTTCAGTGGAGTTCAGTTCTGGTGACACACAATTCTGAAGGCTTTGTTTCCCTTTTATGGGAGTTTTTTTCTGTAATGAAAAGGGGGAAAAAATGCCCCTTTTATCCTTAAGCTGCCTTGTCTACTTCTATTTCAGTCAGTGATTTCCCTCATTTCCCAGCATCTGAACTTTGAACAGCCACCAGAGAACTTTCCTGCGCTCATTCAGTGTTTGAATACAGTTACAGAGACAGCACAGCAACAGCAATCATGAAAGTTATAATCATAAAGACAATAAGGACGATAGCACGATCAATAAAACATTAAAACAGTAAAACAAATGGCGCAGGACGGTAAGATACACGGATCGCAGGAAGGCAAGTCAATAAAAGTTTGTTTTAAGAAGAGACTTAAATGAAGAGATTGACTCATCCATCCTAATCTGCTCTGCTGGTTGTTCCTGAGATTGGGGGCCCTGATGACAAATGCTCTGTCAATTTTAACAGTATTAAACAACTTTACTCTGGATTTTACCTTTAAATATACAAAAAGGACCGCATGAACTCTGGACATGACAGCTTTACAGATCTGCTTTATAAAAAGCAGAAAAAACGGGAAACAAAACACTCAACTGCCTGCTGACATCAGGTTTTGACACACTAAAGAGGATTTGACAAAACAAGTCCTGGGACAACTCTAATCAGTTTCACACTGTTGAGTCTATTCATCCTGATGAACTCACATAAGGTCTGCAGGTACAGCATGATGTCCATGCACCGCCCACCAGTTTGTGATTAAGGCTTTATTGGAAAAATGTAAGTGTGCGCTCACTTGTCCAAGGGGTTGATGCGCGTCTCATAGCTCTTCATGACACGCAGCACCTGGACGTCTTGTGACAGAAAGCAGGGGGGCAGCAGGCCGTGGATGCCCAGCTCTAGGCGCTCCTCCAAAGTGAACGCCATTCCCTGCAAGGCGGAGGACGGGCGATTATGTAACGGCACACTCCCTGGAAAGTATTAGCTCGAACAAGCGACAGTGCAAAAACCAGATAAATCAGAATTCCACAATGCCGACCGCAGTGACTCATCTGTTAGTCATGAGGTTAGCTCTGACTCACACGCCCATTCAAACACTCTGGGCCTCTCAGTCTTTCATCTTGACTTTTATTTTTTGCATCTAGCCAATGGAAGGAGAAAATACCGCGAGACCACACTGAAGGCAGCGGATATATTTTGCAGCAAACAATATGAAGCCATGGCAGTTAATTTGCTTGGTACAGCTCGGCCTTCTAGTTATGGTTAGGGCTGCTGCACTCCAATCTGGGTGCTGGAAGGCTTCCCAAAGGGTGACTGAAGGAGAGTGTGAGCTTTAATCTATTTAAACTGTCCAATAGTATGGGGGCCTGGATTCCCTCCCCTGTCCACTCCACTTCCCTTTCCTTTCCTCCACTCTGCATCTTGTCTCTCTCTCTCTCCATTTTCTCTTCATTCATGCACACCAGCAAATACATGACCTACATAGGGGAATAAACTTAGTCCGACAGGGTCAGTGGGGTCTACTGGGGGTCTAATGCAGTGCCTCAATGAACCACAGTCACTGCAAATTATGTGTGTGGCTGCATCAATGGAGTCCGGTTTTGTTTGTGAAATACGATAGCACCTTTGACTTGTAGTGACCAAAAGTAACCGAGCTCTTAAATCACAATGTCAGTTTTGCACATAGCTGTTGTTCCACAAGCCTCTTGCTCATTTAATCTGATGCCTAAATACCTGGCAGACAGGCGGCACACAGCCACATATAGCAGCATGCAGTTATACCTGTTAACCTCAACAGCCAAGTTTTGCTGGAGGTCATTAAGAGGAGAGAGGCTGATACAACGGCGGCTGAAACGCCCAATCAGATTAAACAATATTCAAAAATTGGTATAGCACTGTTTTCTTTTTTCCTGTCGCTGCAGTAAGGACTTTTAGTTGATTTTAATGCATTTTAAATGTCTTATTCTGCTTTTATCTGAATGTATTCTAATCCCTGTACTTTATTCTGGTTATGTAAAGCACTTTGAACTTCATTTCTATGATAATGTGCTGCATAGATAAAATTGCCTTGCCTTTCCTATAAGATAAGAGAGAGAGAGAGAGAGAGAGAGAGAGTCATAGATTAACAGAGTTAAACTAAACCTGTCAGAGCGAGCAGTTAGACAGGCACTAAAGTAAACACATTAAAGAGGGATGCCTGGCCAGCACCTGTAATTAACTGAGCCTGCACACTGTCTGTCAGCAGGATACAGACGGACAAGATGAAGCGAAACGTGGGCAAGAGAGTGGTGAGAACACATCAGATTAAATCAACCTTTTTGATGACACACAATGAGACACAACAATGTTTCCTATCCCACTGAGACCCCCCGCGCACCCCCTCACGAAACAAAAGGCTTTGTTTATGTTATTCACCTAATTGATGTGCACTCATTTCATTTCAGCTCAGTGTGAGAGTCTCTACTGTGGTTTTTCATCATTTATGGTCACGCCTCTTTCTCCCTCCCCCTTGCTCTACGTGTTTCACTGAGGGCAGGGCTTAGCCACTCACATGGAGCCGAGGAAAGACAGGTGAAGAACAGATAACGTTTCTCCAGCTGATGATGACTTGTTATGTTTCTATAAGTCCAATAAAACCTTTGCAACAAGAGTAACTTATTAATGGAATCCGTCTAAAACCAAAGATGGGTGTCGACTCCAAATGTCTGAAATTCAGCCCAAAATTTCTGTCCAACTTGTAAAATATGATTCCTTTAACTGTTTAATTGTTCAGGTCCAAATGTTCTGTAATACTGTAATTCACTGGGTTAGCTAAAGCGGTCAACCTGGGGGAAACACTGCACAACAATCTAAGCCAAACTTAATCATGGATTACAACATTTCATATGGAATCTAATAAGGCCACACACAATGAGACAGTAAAATATCAAAGGGCCAATCAGCCACTGAGTATACTGGATTAACTCTGATGAGCAGAAATGTGGTAATAAGCTACAGTTGTTAGTTGTAGGCCTGCACACGGAAGGTCGTCTGTTTGAATCCCTGGCCTGGCTGGGGAACTGCGGGTGGGTCAAAGTGAATAATAAACACCCCTGCTCCTGCCGGCTGTGGCCGTGCAGCTCCAGGTGTGAACATGTCAAAGTGATCTTGTTAATACTTGGTTTTAACATACGTCTCTGGCAATCCGTTCCCAAGTGGACCGGGTAGAGGATGTTAATACAAAGTGTAAACAGAGCCAGTATGTGTAAATGTGAAGCAGGGTCTGCTGGGAAAGAGCAAGTGTGGTCACTCCACACTGCCTGGATAATAACTTTAAAAATGTATAATAAGTTTTAAAACTGTTGGGACACTGGTCTTTCTGCCTATTTCATAAAAACACCAAAGCAAACACTGCTGTGAAACACTATTTCAGCATGCACACTTTGGGCTGCAACAATCAAAACTGTAATGAAACTCACTTTAAGGGGTTTTTAAGTGCCTCCCAGTGCTGCTAAAACAGCCTTTTTTTCATCTTAGCAGCTCATTTCCTGACCATTGGCTTCACTTTGCCTGCCCTGTGAGTCAGGATGAAAACCCTGGCTCTGGGTTCCCAGCTGCTGACCAAGCATCGCTGAGGGAAGGAACTGAGAACAACCTCATATTGGCCTGAATGAAACTGCAAAACTTACAACTTGATCAGTATCTGTTCCATTGTCCCCACATGGAGCTGAGACTGCAGAAAAACGGAGTGCTTGTTTGCAAGTGGTTTCCATAAACTTTTCTTACATAATGAAGGAAAGTCAGGGAAACCTATTTATTTGATTTGTACAGCTCTGACTGCAGAAAAGCCTCTGGTGAGTCACTTGCTGAATGTTTGTTTTAGACCAATACTCGAGCCAACAGTGCAGCTATGCAGCTGTGTATTCTCACCATTTATTCTCTCAATTTAAGACTTCGGAAAAGAAAACTTGTATCACATCCTTGCACTGCAGAAGCTGTGGTGCGTTACTGTGTTTGTGCAGTGGTTTTGTAGTGGTTTGTAGTTTGTGTGTGCTAAAGGGGCAATTAACCACAAGACTAATTTTAGGATGGAGTGGGCAGTCCATTCACCTTCTGCATATGTGTTATTTGTTCAGGCAGATGGAAAGCAGGCAAACACGTAGATCTGACAAATAAGACAGAGGAAAAGACCTTCAGCACTCCACTATCCCACTACAACAGCAGTTTTGGCATTCCTGTGCTACCTGTGGGCTCACAACATATGTATATGGTTTCCTCTGTGTACTATATGTCCAGCCACCATGTATGTGGGACATTAAGTTGTCATACTGGCATACGTCTGTGTATGTGTACACATGTTGTTGTAACACAAGAACACATAACACAAACTTCATAGCTCCCTCCATAGTGTGGATAATCTGAACCTTGCTGTATAACTTTGTAAATTAATACAGAAAAACTGATTTTATTAACCACTACAGTTCTTTACCTACCTAAGATACAGAATTCATACTAATACCACCTAATTCATATTAACACCACTTATGTTTTATGTTCAGACTACTCCCCAACAAATGAATCATACCCTTAATTATTACCCCATAATCACAAGTGGTTCAATATATCACGGTGATTATGACAGACCATTAAGCCACTCAAGTGCTTTTTATGTGGTAACAGAACGCTAATATGGAGAGTACCAGATATTTGACTGGGTGGATTTGTGGTGTATTGCAAATAGACCTGAGGCACTTTACCATATTGCACATACGGTGTGTGTGCATGGAGTCTGTGATGGTGACAGACTATATGAACCACCACCACTGTGACAGCAAAGCACCACGGGATCATAAACATCTCAAGAGGCACAGGAAAACAAACCAAACACTGAAAATGAATTCTATAAAAAAGCAATATGCAGAGGTTCTCTCCAATATGATACCATTTTAAAAAAGACTGCTTGCATGACACATGAGGACATCTGGGTTAGTGCTAAAGTTAGTAGAGAGTCATCTTAAGACATCTGCTGATATGAGAAAATCATTTCTGTTTGGGGGTGAAACCCTCCATCTGTGATCTCAGTGAGCCAACCTTGTTCAGGTGGGGGTTTCTGGTGATGTCGTAGCCTCGTTTCTTCGTGCTGATGCTGCCTTTGCGGCTGGTCCCGGAGCAGACCCGGACGGCCTGAAAAGAGGCCCTGTCTGCCGGCTGGAGCCCGGCGGGGACGGCCGGGGAGCCCGCAAAGACCCTCAGGGCCCCGGCCGACGTGCGTCTGCATAGAGACAGCACCGTTTTTCCAGGAAGGGAGTTCATGCTGCCTGCAGGGAACAAGGGGGCACAACACACGAGTCGGTCATGTGGTGGTGGTGCTACTCGTCACCTTCCAGGTTAAAAAAAACACACACACACTCACACACACACGGGCGACCTACAAACGCCTCACATACCACAGCTTCAGCAAGTCTGAAGTAAACAACTTGCTCAAATTAAGGTTAGCCACGCCAAAGCTGAGTCATTTATGATGAACAGAGGGTGCTGGGATCATAATAATATATGTGAGATATGAATAAATGCATGCACAAGCTAGAAAATGGTTGAAGAGTGTAAATTACAGGCTGGTGTGCAGGTGCATTGTTAATTTCGGTGTGTGTGTGCGTTGCAGCAGAGCTAACCACGGTTAGCTAGCTGCAGCTCTTTGATAAATAGTCTTTTTCTGCACGGAGCGATGAATC
>OMLB01018207.1:0-15763 GCA_900302555.1 Myripristis jacobus | reverse complement strand
TTCAAACGTCATCAGTGACGTCACCCGCCGTAAGCGATACAAGCCTCGATGCGCGCTTCGCTAAACACTTCCTGGATTTCTCGACACACTCTCCGAAGCCTCGGCACAGTGCGTCCCATCACTAGCACAACCCCCTACTCCACCTCTCACTTCAGCAGATGCTGCAGCTCCGGCTTTTCCCATTTGCCAATTTCTACACCGAAAATGTGAAATCATGATTCTCATTGGATGCGTTTGCGTTATCGCCAAGCCTTTTCATGCAAGTTGAGCTGCAATTAGCAATGAGCGAGTTATGGGCGTCACAAAGGCATTATAAATTACTGTTACATGTAACCAAGCTGAGTTTAAGTCTGATTAATGAAACAGTCCTCAAATTGAGTAAGAAAACCATTATAAATGAGCTGAATCAACAAGCTGTGATCATGCATGTAAAAACAACCGACTCATGCAAAAGGCGTTTAGGGAGTCATTTAATATTCGGTGACGTGTGGCTCCCTCTTCTGGCCAAATATGATTCTGTCCCCAGAAAGACGTGCATATATTGTGGAGTCTGCTCTCAGCTCCTTGAAGATGGTGTGGTTGAGCTAGACCCCTGTGGTGGCGCTCTATAAGATTTACATGGTAATGTATGAAGGTGATGTGTACGGCTGCAGAAACAGAGCCAAGAATACACATAAACATATCCTGATGATGCTGGTTTGAGTCTGTAGAACACACAAAATTTGGTTTGCAAATATTATTCAGTCGTGCTGGAGTGTGGTTCAGTCTTGATTGCTAATCAGACAAAACTTCAGAAGACATCACATAACATTAACCCTGCGTTGTGAGGAACTCCCGACTTCACAGCTCCAGACACTTTGTGCATAATGTGTAAACAGATAACAACGACCACATTCAAATGAGTTGTATCTAAAAAGGTTTATTGGAAATATGCACATTTCATCGCAACACGTCTGCTTCTGTCCTGGGTACAATACAAAAACTTCAACGGAAAAGTTTGGAGTTAACTAGCTGTGGTTTCTCTTAGAGGTATGAGCATTCATCACTGACGTCCTCTTACTTTGTCAAGCTCCTTATCACAATGTCCAAGTAGGATTGCTTTTGGTTGTTATTACTGCTCAATAACATTACTGAAAATCAAGATTAAAAACAATTTAAATAGGTATCTAAAATCAGGCAAATGTCACAAACTATACAAATCACTACAGAAATACATATCTGCACCAATAAACACAAAAACCCCAGTCAGTGATGTTTTTTCCTGCTGACGCCACTTAAAAACTACATACAGTATTTGAAAATACACAAACAATCTGCTTGTTAAAAATACAAGACACATGTATCCACCAGTCCCAAATCACACAAAAATTACAATATTTGAAACAACAAAGAAAAGCATCAAAAGCACATTCATTAACTATTCTAATACTAAAAAAACAGGCTTAGTAAAATGCATGTTGTCTGCAATTATCAGCATCATTTTATGGCCTTTTTTAAATTTTCTATAAAAACTGCAAGCAAGCATGCTATACAAAGCTATGTACATACCTTAAATTTTCAGCACTCACAGATTTCACAACTGTTATCGTCAAGACCCTGACTGAGCAAGTCAAGGTACCTACTGTCTGTCTTCATTTTCACCTTTCAGGAAACATTCACCGAGGGGGTAAAAAGATAGAAATGCTTCAGATCACTACGCTGGTGCCGCTACGGGAGCTTCTATCCTACGAGAGAAAAGTGACAGAGAAGTGAGGTTAAGTAAAAAGCAGAGACAGAAAAAAAGGCAAAATGCAAGAAGAAGGAAAGAAAGACAAAAAAAATTGTTAAAATGAAGTAAAGACCAACAATCCAAGAAGACAAAGAACAAAAGGAAAAAACAGATAGATATAAGTAAAATGAAGATGAAGAAAGAAACAAAGAAATGGAAGAAAGAGCAAGCAAGAGAGGTATTTTCAGCAGCCCACAGCTACAGAGTCGTGTGTATGTCAAGTGTGTGTGAGCATGTGAGTGTGTGTGTATCAGCTCAGTAGTTGTGTGTGTCTCTTACAGAAAAGCGGTCGTAGTTTCTCCTGCTGTTATTGTGTCCAGGCTGGATGTCGATGGAGGAGTAGCTGGGCGGCTTCTCGGGCCAGTCCCTCCCTTTGCTCCCCTTCCCTTTCCTGCTGTCCTCGTCATCCGAGCTCCACGAGCCTTGTCGTCGTGGGGGAGGCGAGTAGCTCCTGTCCCTCCTTGGGGCAGAGCGCCGCAGTTCCTCCATCAGGTCGTCGCGACTACGGGACCGCGGCCTTGACCCGCCTCCTCTCCTGCCAGCTGAGCCTCCTCTGTTATCCCTCGCCCCCCCACGTGCCCCGCCTCCCCGCCTGCTCTCCCAGTCCGAGTCATCACTGTAACCACGCAGGATCCCACGGCGGGGAGGAGACGGGTCTCTGTATCCACGGCTGTCCCGGTGCCGACCTCCTCCTCCTCTTCCTCCAGCACCGGTGCGATTTGAACTGCCACTGGACTGGCTGGATAATCTGGGGCCGCCCCTGGCTCCTTCTCCACCTCCTGGCTCCCTGCGTGAAGATAAGCTGGGTACACGCTGGATGATGGGAGGCAGGGTTATCACCCTTCTCTCCATGCCTCTCACCCCCATCTCATCAAGGGCTGACAACATGCTGGGGGGTCCCGGGGTGAAGGGAACCGGCTGAGACTGAGGCTGTAATGGGGGCAGATGTTGGACAGGATGGGGAGCCATTAGCGGCATCCCGACGTCCATCCCCCTCACCTGGTTCTCCAGGTAGTCCAGCATGTGGTTGGTACCTTGGATGCTGCCATGCACGCTGCCGTTTCCATGGAAACCTTGGGGTGGAGGAGGAGGGGGCTGCTGCTGGAGGAGCATGGGTGGTGGTCCCATAGGAGCCATGGCAAAGTTCTGCTTGACAGGGTGGTCTGAAAATGAGCCTGGAAAGACAATGGAAGGAAATGTGTTTTTTCCCCCAACCTTATCTGTAGGAATAAAACAATCTTACCTAATTTTAGGTCAGTGTAAGCCAAAAAAAAAAAAAAACAGGTGCAAAGCATCCAAAACATGTTTTAGTGTGTTGTTGTGACTCACCTGAGTACAGCAAAGGCTGGCCCTGCAATGAGGCGTTGGAGCTGATGGGGGCGTAAATGGGCTGGCCGTGCATCCACGGAGCCATGGCCTTCTGAGCCTCCTTCAACATCCTGTGCTGCATCACCGCTGCGAGCAGAGCACAGAGGGGGTGAGAGGCTGCTGGCATCATCACAGTGAAAACTGAACAGGTTTTGGTGGGTGGGTTCAAACAATCACAAACTGCTGACCTGAATCTTCGGGAGCTGGTCTCTTGCGATACATTTAAAGTAATCCTTCATGATTCGGAGGCAGGCACACCTGGCTGCAGATGTTTTGACTGATTCATAATGTCTCTCTATGATCCATGATGTCAATGACTTGTGATAGCGGTTGACGAATAGTTCTGATATTTTATGATTCTGTAATTTATTTCCTATTTTTTATTGTAACTTGTTATATATTAATGTATGCAAACCTGTTACTTGTGCTGCTGCCTGTCTTGGCCAGGATGCTCTTGGAAAAGAGACTTTTAATCTCAATGAGTCTTTCCTTATTAAATTCGGCCCAGTGTAGGACTACCAAATAAGAATTAATTTCATTTTCATTTCACTTTGATTAATCAATTGATCATTTTGTCTATCAAAATAAAGGGAATTCCCAAACAAGTTTAAATAAGGCCTTATTTAAGAAATAGGGAAATAGAGAAGAAATAGAGAAAAGTGACCAGCAGGTACATGTTTTCCTTGGTTTTGCAAGCAGTAGTCAGTTAGATGAAAATGATTTCAAAATTCATTTTAATTGTGTAAGTTTCAAACACAATCTATGATTGTTGGTCACGGTTTAATTGTGGGCAAAATGTTTCAGCTTTTTGTCAGTGAAGCATAGATTTCCAATAGTACCCATCAAAAGAACAAGGTTTTTCTTCAGATGCCCACATGAGAGTCAAAGACTGAGTAGAGAGAGGTGCTCTGTCTTAAATCTCAAGAGGACTGAGTTTGCCAAAGGTTATATTTTTACAATAACATAACTTTAACTTTCTTTTATTGATCAGCGGCTGCTCAGTACAGAACAGATTGGGTTTGCTTTGGTATAAAGGAGGTTAGGCTGATGTGAGTGTACCTTTCTCAGGGCAGCAGCATGTCTGTGGACAGCAGGGGCAGCGGACGTAGCAGCAGCACTTCTGTGGGCAGCACTGGCAGCAGCATATGCAGAACAGCATGATCAGCAGCAGGGCACCGATGATGATGAACAAAACTGTCAGCCAATCTGGAATGGCATTAAAGGTCAGAGGTCACCACTGAGGGGTTTCACAGATTGCATATTTTACTGACAGACACGGTTTCCTCAAAAAATGTACTCGGGCTACAATGGCTCCACCTAGTGTTGTCACTTACGGTAAACAATGAGTTTGACTTCACGATCCGAGTCTCCTGTTGTGTCACCAGGAGCATCAATGGAGCAGAAATACACACCATTATCCCACCACATAACCTCAGTAATAACCAGGTCAGCCTCTGTCAGAACATACAAACACATTAGTATCAATTAAAACAATATAAAACCAATATAAACCTTTCCAAAACCAAATAGACTAAAAATGTACAGTGGTCAAACTACAAGCAGGGCTGTTTTTTAAATTCATTTTATTCCTGAGATTGGAGATACAAGGTTTTCACCTTACAACAGCTGTACTGTACTGTATATGTGCTGGTGTCTTTTATTAAGGCATTTATGAAGGAACTGCATTGACTGCATAATGTCTTGCCATAATCACCACAATATATTAAACACAACCAGTTCTGCTAATGCAGTCTTTACTCGGCAGTGTATGTATATACTGTATATGAGGTTTATGTATGACATGTATTTCAAGTGATCACGAGAACGTGTCCACACAGACAGACAGATGGACATGCATCACCATGACAACAGTGTCAATCATATCATGTATCACTGTGGTGGGACATACAAGACTTACAAGCTGTGATATAATGTATAATGAAGCCTTAACCTGAACAACATTAAACATTAAATAATTTCTCAATGTCTAAAACTGAATCAACTCAGCTCAACTTGAATGTCAATCCCCCACAAACAGAGGGTGCAGGTGACCGAAATTTTAATCAAAGCCAGTTTTGAATGATACAGTGACATGTTTTGAAAGGTAATTTTGCGCTTTCGATACTCTGCAGCAGCATGGCCTCATTAGTTCCCCTCTTCTGGATCACTGTTTTGTTTATTCTGTTTTAAACCCCTATCTGACATTTTAGAAACCGAGCTGCAACCGCCCCTCCGGACTGCCATTTTTTTGGAGTTCCTGGAGCTTTCCCAAATGATCACACTGAGCAATTAGATATAATTGGATTCTCCTCCCTTCTTGCACGAAGGAGGATCCTGCTTTCCTGGAAGCCATCATGACCCCATCAGCAGCATCTTGGTTACAAGATATGATGTTTTTCCTTAAATTAGAAAAAATAAAGTTTTCGCTCAGAGGCTGTGCTTTTTTTTCCTTTTCCTGGGTCTATGCAAAGGCACTGGGAACAGGATGGGCTGTTTGTATGTGTTTCTAAAACTGAAAATTAATAATAAAAATGTTTCTGCAACATAAAATAAGTTCTCAGTATCTAAAATTGAATGTTAATCACAGCCAGTTTTGAATGAGATAGTGACATGGGTTATTATGATAGGATACAACTCACTGTTTTGAATGGTAATTTTGCGCTCTCGATACTCTGCACCCAGCATGGCCTCATTAGTGCCCCTCTTCTGGATCACTGTGCGAACCGTGCGCTGGCGGTCTGGGCAGTCATTGGCCGGGTCCTGTCCCAGCTGCAGAGCAGCCTGATAGGCTGGAGAAACAGAAGGATAATACAGGATGTTGCATTTTGTATGTCCTCATAATGCTCAGAGTCCCATAACGTCAGCAGCTGCTCCACAAAATCCTTCAGGCAAATGACTTCAGCAGACAGTTTCTAAATTTTCTGACCTAATCAAACTAAAATCTGTGTATAACCACTGGAGCACCATTAGAGAATAAGATATTAAAACAGTATTTCACTCACACTGGGCACTAAAAAAGAGTTACAATGATCTTTAATATGCAAAGGTTAGTCTGAATGCTATATGATAACATCAACACTCTTGTCCTCACAGACTGTGACATTACAAAGTAAATGATGCTTGTGTCTAATATCACAATTCATTCTGGAGGTGTGATACACAACCTGTTGTAGAAGCACAGCTTGCACATTGCAATTCAAGTAAAAAAGGGGGGCCTTACAGTGGTTACCTGACTTAACGGAAGAGTAGTAAATCAAGTCTGACAATGACAGAATAATATTCGTTACGGCAGGGTGGGGCTTCACAAACTATTTCCTTTCATGTACAGATTATAAGTCAGGGTAAACACAATAATTTTCTGAAACAAAAGGATATGACAATTAGAAGTTTATGCTGAACAATGGAAACAAGGGAGCAAAGCTAATAAGACAGCCCCATTTCTTTTATAAGGCTTTGACAGCAGGTAAACACAGGTGTTACTAATGACATTAAGTGAACCAGAGCCTTTCCAGTGAACCCGCATTACCAAAACCAGTTTCCTGGCTCTGTGAGGCCTAAACACGCAACGCAACCTTAATTAATGTCATTAATAACACACACGTCTGGCCGCTATTCACGTCAAAAACAGCTGCTCTGAAAAAGGTCAAGGAACATTTGGAGAATTCTTACCAATAATTACAAGGGGCACACAACAATATCTGATAATGAAATCAAAAATTTTAATATTGTAACTTCCTCTTCCCTGATGAAACCTGATGGCATGTTGGAGTCAGGGTGTTGTGAGGGCTTCAATGGCCACGGGCTTCTGTTAAAAAATATCCTGCCATATCACCACCAATCATCCCACCATAAACCGCCTACTCTTAATACATAAAGCTAACGATACTCTCTCCACGTTACACTACACCATCTCAATGGCAAAAACTAGTGTACAACCAATTAAACTATAATGAATCTCAGATTGCACAAAATTCCTACATCTGACAAAGACCTAAATAGGGCGATTTCATTGGCCGGTGCAGCTGTAATTTTCCAATATTACAAGCTAGTCACTCGTCACTTTACCTGCAGTGTTACTAGGGAAAGTTGTGGTATCATGTTTTGCATCCATACTGTAACGTACTGCAGGAAAACATCTAGTTGGAAAGCCCTCGTCGGATAGTGTGAAGTGAATGCACCAGACATTCACTTTACACACACTGTTACACACACACAGTCCTAGGCCTGGTTATTTAAGTGTGATATACAATGGCAACCTCTCAACATCCCTCCACTGACAAATGATCATAATCTGAGTGATATATTTTGCTTATACCATGACAGTGTAGATGCAAGTGGTCAAAGCAAGACTGACAAATTAAAGCAATGTCATTGAAAGTCGTTTGGTTTTTTTTTAAATAGCACTCCAGCTCTCTCTGTCCTACTCTAAATTTTAAAAAATACTCCAAGGTCTATTTGAATGTCCCCAGCACAACAGCCTACACCTTTTTATCCTTCCACTTGTGTCCTCACCTGTGGAGTAGTACTCCAACACGGGGTCTTTGCAGAAGGATTTGTATCTCCAGGTGACCAGGACCTCTTGGGGGTTGGCTGAGGTGGAGTAGTCACAGCGGAGGATCACAGAGGCAAAGAGAGCCGTGCTCCTCTCTGTCTGAGGAACAATCACCTGGATGGATGACACCTCTACAACAGGATGGGAAAAGAACAAAATATGTAAAAAGCAACCAAACATAAGCTCTTCTCAAATACACTTACTGACACATTGGAGAGGAAACAAATAAGTTAGTGGCAAGGCTTTACTCTTCTATGTTTTATAAGAATCTGCAGTGTTGGATGTTTACTCCAGAAGTCTTGAGCTGCTCACACACTAACGTTACATCAGTAACATGTAATTATAGCTGTCAGTCATGATGAGGAATGTGTTTTTAGCAGGACAGGTTGGTGACAGCAAATGCAATTAATTGAGCAAATGGTTAAGTTTGAGGCTTCAATGCCAAGACCTTTCTCTTTCCGAAAAAACTTAAATGCGAGTCATTTTCAGTAAACAGTAAATGTTTAGTCACGTGACCAGAGGTCGGCCTTGTCCTGTTTACATCTGTCGATGATTAACTTGCACACATACTTCACTTTCGACAGTTTTCAAAGTATTTTCAGGCCTATATTCCACGGGCAAATCAATTCAGAAATACTGTCAGTGGTTGCTGTGAAGATTTCCAAAGCTTACCTGTTGGCAGGAAAACGAGCAGAAGCGCCACCAATATCATATTTCCCATCTCGTTGTTCTTTATCCTATGGCGGAAACGGGGCTCTTTTTCCTTTAAGGCGAGTCAAACTCCAGAGGAAGAACTGAATATTTAGGTAAAAACGTGTCGGAAACGCCACTCTGCATTATCTCAAGCGTCTCTTAAGAGAGCATTTTGATTCTCTGGAAATTCCTTGAAGGGAAGGGAGGACGAGGACTTCCACCTGTGCCAAGCAGCTCTCCCACACGGCAGAGGATCCCTTCCCCCAGCCTCAGGTGACATCACTGACCCCGCCTCGGCACAGGTGCGGCGCAATGGAGGAAGAGCAGGAAGAGCACCTAGTGTGGTGACTGTATGTGAACGCACTGGAGCAAAGAAAAGCAAAAACAATGGAAAGATGGGTCAAAAAAATCATCTTGGATCCCCAAAAACTTTTTCCACAAGTGAGGTGCAGGTTAAAAGCTGCAAAAAGGCTTAATTAATAAGCTGCCTGTTTCTAGTTTCACCTCTGAGTAGTAGTATTACATTCTGGCAGATGAGATAAATACATTTAACGTAATGAAAACTAATGGCCACAATGGCAACTTAGCTTGGAAATGAGTTTATTCTATGTGAAAAACAGGCTCAGTTTAAAGTCCACATTCAGGATGAGTCAGAGAGTGCTGGGACTTCTTTGTGTGTGTTTGTTTACACCTCTTACCGAGCACATATAGGCCCCAGTGAGCTTCACAGTTTACACAAAACATGCCCGCCGGAGCTGAACTCAAGTGCCGCTCTCAGCTGTTTGAAGAGTGCTTGTGGAGGGGGAAAGCTGCATGAGTGAAATACCCTGCCATCCCATCTGTCTCTGGCATCATCCTTAACCTGTAGATGTTCCAGTTTCTCATTTCCTTCCTGGTATTGTGCCGTCCGTTAAAGGGAAGGACATTCATCCTCTGTCTCCTGGCCTTTTCTGTCCTGGAAATGTAATTCTGTTTTATTTCTCTCTGCATTTTGTCCCATTTAAACAATGGGAAATTACAGTTGTCCTGTGAGAGGTGAAGGGTCAAACATTGCTTGGCCTATTTCCACCCTGAATGTATACATTTTAAAGCTGCAAATATGTAGAGTGTGTACTGTATTGTAGATGAGGGTTGTGAGCAATACTGCCTTGTGTATTTAGCTGTGTATTTTTTGATAAGCAATGATAAGAAACACACTCTTTGTCCAGGGTACACACACATTATCACACACACATTATCAGACAAAATAACCACACACAGACCAGACTCTGTGACAGACAATAGGTATTTTATATCAAAATCATTCATGTCAAAACAAATTGAAATTCAAATGTATGCAATGGCACAGTGTCAAAGCCCACTATGTAGCCTTGAGGCCACTTTATGTAATGTGTGGACTTGATGTACATAAACAGTGCAATTAAAATCCGCAGTACAAATTCAAGGTACAGTACATACATCAACATATACAGTACAATATCTTTCACAAGCAAACACACAGAAACACAAACCTGAGTTGCAGCGCATTGAGAAAGAAGTCTGAAGAGTGCAGGGACAAATACAAGCGGATTGTGGCTTCCTGCTTAGTGATACATGGAGTACAGACTCAGACTGCACTCATTCTGAAATTGGCAAAAATGACTTGAAAAAAAACAAACTATATTGGCACAGGTACAAGTCCAGTCATTTTACATGTATAAGGCGAAAGCGTCAACCACACATACACAAACACCATATGCATACACTCTGTAGGCCACATGTGCATAATGCATTTACATGAGCTCACACAACCATAAACTGTCCTATATTAAAAGAAATCAATGCACAATATTGCCTTATCCATTCTCATTTTTCATGATTTTCCATTCCCCTAGTATTTGTTTTTCTTTTGCGATGTTGTTATTTTCAGTGAGGCCAGCCACACGTCACATGGCTGCTGGTAGAGGAGTTAGTCCTTCCTGCATAGCAACAGGACGGTTTAAATAAAGAGGGGTGAGATTCTCAACACTGGCAGTGAGGTGCGGCCGAGCTTCGGAAACTCTCTGCTGTGTCACACAATGAGAGAGTCCCTGCTCAGCGCAGTGCTCTGTTAAGGAAATACACCGAGAGCCACACATTAGAGACCTGGCGACCATGCTGCTCATGCTGGGTTAGTGGAGCCTGGTCCCTGAGGCGTCAAAGTTTGGTTACAGTTCACAGAAATCATGCAACTCAAGCTCTGTTAGTGGCTGCGATACTGATTCCAAAGTGCAAATCACCAATTATTTATTTTTTTGATCTATAGTTAGGCAGAAAGTAAGCATTTGTTACACTGTGATGATTGCATGCTTGGCAACAAGAGTCAACATAATGTAATTTGCAGTTTCTATCACTCACAGTAAGCTTGTTAAGTATAAACATGTTACAGCCATCTAGTTAAAATCATATGTAAAAGCTAAATTACTGATTCTGTGTAAGAGCGTCAACTTTATATGTACGTTCATTGACAAAAAAAGAGACATTCAGATTATGTACAAGTGTAAGATTATAATTCCAAGTGTAATTGATTATTTACAGGACTTTGTAATATATGTTTATAAGAGAGAGGAAGAATAGGAAGGAAGTCTTTTTTCCTGCTACAAGTAACTCACCACGTTTCGGTTCCTGTCCCGCTCGTCTCTGCCCCCGTGCAAGGTGTGAGACGACCCCAGGGGTGGGCGGGTGTAGCAGAAAGGCCTCATGGGAGGGTCAGCGGTCCTGTATCGTTCTGTATTAGGGGGTTCTGTGCGGAAACGTTCTGTGCGGTATCGCTCCACTTCTGTGTATGGAGGCAAGGGATCATCCTCCTCAGGACGGTTGCTCGGCGACCGGCTATAGTAACAGTCGCTGCCCTTGCCTCTAGAGCTGCCCTTGGAGGGAGTGTCACTGTCATCGTCCACCCTCATGGCACCTCTGTCCCCTCCC
Source organism: Myripristis jacobus (assembly GCA_900302555.1). Lineage (NCBI taxonomy): Eukaryota > Metazoa > Chordata > Actinopteri > Holocentriformes > Holocentridae > Myripristis > Myripristis jacobus. Next base: position 4,439 of record OMLB01018207.1, on the reverse strand, counting down.
CGCCCCCTCGCCTTGCTCTCCAGTATATTGTTGAGGAAGGTGTCATCATACTCTCTCCCTCCCTGAGGTTGGCGGCGGACCGGGCGAGCAGGGCGGTCGCTGTCCCATGTGTCCCTTCTCTTAGGTGGCAAAGGAGAGGGGCTGCGGCGACGCCAGCCTTCGTCCCCATCTCCATAGAAACGCCTCGGAGGGCTGTAGTTCACATGATTTTGGTCATAGGCCCGGTCACGAGGCTCAGCCCTGCGAGCGCGGGAGCCGTAGGACCGGGCAAATTCCTCCAGCTCGTCCAGGGAGCCAGTGCGCCCCCTGCTGCTTAACGTTTTTCTCTGCAGGTGCTCCGAGCGGGGGTTCCACCTGTGGCAGGGAAGAGCACACTACTCAGCACATGTAAACAGCATTTAAAATACACTACATGGCCAAAAAGTATGGGGACACCTGAACACCACCCCTGTACATGTTTGTTCAACATTTAATCATTTAATCGGCATTAATGTGGAGTTGACCCCCCCCCAGGTCTGGGCTCTGTGCAGGCCGGTCAAGTTCTTCCACTCCAGACTCATTACACCATTTCTTTATGGACATCATTTTGTGTACAGGGGCACTGTCATGCTGAAACAGAAAAGGGCCCTTCCCGAGCTCTTGCCTCCAAGTTGGAAACACACAGTTCTCTAGAATGCCATTGTAGTACTGAGTTTTCCCCTCAGAGAACTGAAGTGGCTAGCCCACATCACAAAGAACAGCCCTTTTCTGTGGGTTTAGGGATGTGGTGTTCAGATGTCCGCATGCTTTTGGCCATGTTCACGTGCAGAGTGGAAAAACAGTCGATAGGGGGAGACACAGGAGAGAAAACAAAAGAGGTGTGCCAGTGAGGCACACAGCTCCAGTGAAGGACGTGACCGCTGATGACAAAAACAAATGCAACCATCAATCCAAACTGTACCTGCGGTCTAGCTCATCATCTGAGTGGCTGCCTCTGTCCCGTCTGTGCCTGCGACTCTGGGTGGGCGGAACCACTCGCAGCACTGACTGGTCATCAAGGTCTTCAATGGGCGGGAGGGCCTTCATCTGGACTGTCTGATAGGTGTGCCTAAAGTCTGCATTTCCTCCATCGTGAAGAGAGCTCAGCTCTGACAGGCTCCCGGCTGTTGGGACAGATAAATCACTATCGAGACTGCCACTGTTTTCCTGAGAGTGCTCATTGTAATAATGCATTTCACCTTGTTCTGCAATGGATTATGAACCTCATACTGGACTCTTCCAACACTGTGCAGCACTGTGTGTATAAAATTGTTTTGAAAATAAGATACTAATTCTTGAAAAGGGCATACTAAACAATCAGATGAATTGTTTTAATATTTGATATGCTATTTCTGCCAAATAATATTGAGGTAAAGAGCATACAAACTTCACAGAGAGAAACTAATTTCTTTCATCTGTAATTAAAGTTAGTATTTTAAGATGACGGAGAATGTGTGGATGAGATGGAGAATGACACAAACCTGAGACAAAAGAAAGACACTTAGTCCAGACACAGTTTACAAACACACACACACAGCCACACAGATTACAGACGCGCTCCTACTCGTTACAGGCTTACGTTGGAGTGCAGCCATCTTGGCAGAGGGTAACTGAGCCAGCTCCTTCTCTACGTAGTACAGAACTTTCATTGAGTCCTGGCCTTGATTGGCCTGGAGTCGATAACCACTGCGCACTGTGGATGTGGACACATACACACACACACACACACACACAGACATGCAGAGACAAAAACATGCACGGCCACAAACAGAGACATTTAATAACAGCCGCTTTCAGGCATGCACATTCATCCAAAACAAAAAACAAAATCTGACTCCAACACAAAGACACCAGACTAAATTCCCCAACATAAACATGCACGTTGCTGGCAGACATTTCCCCTGTGCCTTCCATTCAGGTGAGGCACAAAATAGGGAGTGAGGAATGAGACGGAGAATGAAATGAGGGTTAGTCAATTCAATGTTTCTGAAAGGAAATACAACCGGCTGTTTTCCCGCAGTAGTCTGTGGTATGTCCGGACCTTATGAACTGTTTGGACGACTCACCTCCTGCCAAGTTTGTCTCCACCGAGGGGAGAGAGCTGATCTTTGGGTCTACGTGGGATGACGGGGCAAGAGGGACCATGGTAGTTGGGACCCCGGGGATATAGTAGGGGTACATGGGAACCTGGGTGGGCTGGGCACTCTTCGCCATCTTCCCTGCTTCATATACTGTACAGAGGAACAACAACACTGTAAACTTCCTTGAACACAAACACAGGAAGCTTGTGTTTTCAGTGTTTCATGTCCAGACACTTGACTCATTTTGAAAAAAAGAAATTGCTCCGTTGCAAGTGTTACTCACAGTGCCGTGGGCAGCAGCAGGTGTCGGGGCAGCAGCAGCACCGGACGTAGCAGCAGCAGGAGTGCGGGCAGCACTGGCACCAGCAGATCCCAACAAATAACAGGAACAAGATACTGCCCAGGACTACAGATCCCACAAACACCCACTCTGGAATATAAACACACACAGACACACACGCATAAACAGATGAATAACTACCCTACTCCCAGCAACAGATGAGCAAGATAAGATTGACTTCTGCTGTAGAACCAGCCAATACAAGCAGATTACAAGATGCAGTATCGACATTTGATATTTTATAGACATTACAAATAAGTGTAAAGTGTGAAGATCTCCACAGACATGAAGGACCTTTCATACAATATTTTGAACCATGCTAATGTTTCTTTCTCCCTCCCATGAAGTGTTTTAAGGCCACAGAGCACTAAAAATAATTCACTTGAGGGCAACTCTGGGGAATTCTCTCACTCTTATCCAGCATCATGTCTCTAAAGCATGTGGACCCCTAACGACACACTTCCTCAGGGTGTGACCAAAATGACAATCCACTCAACTCCCCCAGCCAACACACAACCCCCGAGGGTCTCATCACACAGAAAACAAGTTTAAAATGATCGCTGGAGGTAAAGTTTGTGACATGTGAGCAAGTAGCGTGGATTATTTTTGCCTAATGTACCATTAATAACCATAGGCTGTGTGAAAATGTATTCATTTTAATATCAAGGACCGCAGTGGAGATACGTCAAGACTTAATTGAAAATATGCCTCATGTTTTTAAAATTGTCCATTAAAACAGAGGGACACACATTAGAGAAAGATCAATCCCAAGAGTGTCACATGAATCCAAATATAAGCAACTTAATTCCAATAATAAATCTGGACCGGATAATGTTGGTCACTTGTACATACACAGACATATACATATTTATGCCTGAACTTCATAAACCGATTGTGCATTGAGAACACAAAGAGCCTGAATGTTTTTTTTGTGCATTTGTTAGTTAAAGAGCATTTGATTGGTCAGAAAGAGTAAATTGGCCAGTATTAGGTAAGCCAGAAGATGCCAGCGGGGGAGACAGAGGTGCAGGTGAGGGGCCGTACCTGGCATAATCTCCACATCAAACTCAGGTAGGATATCGTCCTGCTCACCTGTCCTGCCTGCAGAGAGAGGGAGAGCAGAGGTGAGGGCTGGCAGAGGAAGCAGAAAGCAAGATTAAGAGGTAAAGCAAATTAGCAAATTTGGGGTCAGAGTGACTGATTAATAGTCATGCATTGGACTGGAGGACCAAGGCGACTAACTCACACCATCAACATCTGATAATCAAGCCAGGGGACAAATTTAGCTGTGACACATGCTGTATACATTTTGGTGTCCAGAGTTCATGCGACTAAATTATGATGCCGTTAAGAGTTTCCTAGACGGGTCCTCAAACATACCAACCTATGAGCGTCAGCATAATTCTTAAAAGTCAGGGTTCACAGTTCAAAGGTCAAACTCATTTCACTTTGAATCTAATTTTAGCAGGGGGGGGGCAGCGGCGCTATACTTCTGTGATGTGATGCACAGGGAGCATGCACCTCTCTAATGGCATTAAAACATGTGCAACTATTAATGCATGCACATGCAGTTATGCACACAATGCATGCTCACACACACACACTCACACTCACATGCATATCAAAATGTGCTATGAGGAGAGGCGTGAGGGTGTATCTGGGAGTGTGGGAGCACAAATAGTGAGCTTGGGAAACTGGGGCACACAGAGCACTGCAGGATTCTGGGACACCAATTTGCCATTGGAGCTCATCAAAAAAAGGTCGTGCAAGTCCTATCGTCATGGAAACAATGCCTCTTTTGTGTTTATTATGAGAAATAAACAGGCAGAAAGAGAGAGAGACAGACAGGGAGAGAGAGAGAGAGAGAGAGAGAGAGAGAGAGAGAGAGAGAGAGACAGAGAGAGAGAGAGAGAGAGAGAGAGAGAGAATGCAATCAAGGCTGGATGAGAGCTAGCGTTTTTTGTTAATTGCACTGGGTGCATTTTATGATGAAAATGTGA
>OMLB01018205.1:0-10861 GCA_900302555.1 Myripristis jacobus | reverse complement strand
GGGGGGGGGGTCTGATGCCTTAAAATATGAATGTGAGAAAATAAATAATTAAAATAGTGGGAAGCTCAGAGAGGGAAACCATGGTGACATGATTGTCTCAGTTCAGCGGCAAAGCCAGTTATCTCACAGAGGCACATATACACAGGCATCCCATGATCCTTTGGCTTGGAGACGACAGCGTTCGGGTCGATGGAGGCTTGTGTTGGCGTGCAAAAAAAACAACAACATCGCTACCTGTTTTTAGTGTCTTTATCTCTATTTTCTCTCTCCCTCTCTGTGTCTTTCTCTCCTTTGCGCACTGTGAGTTCAATTCAGTGCTTGGCTAGAGGGCGACAAGTCAGGCTGTCGCTCATGGTGATCTTAGGGTTAGCGGGTGTCACACTATAATCCCTGTCTTTCTTTCTCTCTCGGTCCATCTCGCTCCCTCTCAAATGCCCCCTTTAAAACATATCCATCAAACACAACACCATTATCTATCTCTGGCTTTGCCTCTCCAGCACTCGCTCCCTGTCCTTGATTCCAGTTCTCTGTTTCTCTGTCTTTCTTTGTGAGCCTTAGAGTTCTTCACTTGTCTGAAAGTATATATTAAAGATGTTGTCTTTCCATTTTAACTGAGGATTCTGTGATGCAAGAAAGTGCACTGAAACATGGAGGGTGCCCTTGAAAAAAAAAAACAAAAGAAACAGAGACTTTAGAAAAAAAACTTTGGATCGTGTGTCTTGGCTTCCTATTTTCAAGCTATTTTAAGACAGTTTATTAATGTCTGAAGCATGGCTGTTTATTTCACCAGTGAAAAGATGATATCTCTCATTTTTAGTAAATTATTAACATTATCTGACACCAGTTGTTTTACTAGAAAATAAGATTTTAAGAATAATGCTGAGACTATAGGCTACAGACCTACTTGCATTACATTTTTGTTTGTTCTTCCTTTCAAAAAGACTTTTATTCCTTTTTTTTTTTTTAGTTTATATTTTATTGTTGGTTATATTGTCAGTAAATGGGCTATATTTTCCTAGTATCCCACTTACTGCTAGGCTTTACTATCTGTGTTCCGGTTTCATGATCATATTAGGAATATCCTGATTATTGAGATAGACATGGATGTTCCTGAGCAGTAAACGGCTTACCTCAAATAAAACCACTTATCAGTGCATGAGTCTTTATCTGGGATGCTGTGTACATGAAACCCATTTGGTTTTGATGTAATGGCTACAGTAAATAGATTCTTTCTTCTTATCCTTATATTTTCTTATAAAACCTTGAAGGTTTCTTTGTATTTTCCATTCAGAAACAAAGTCTCAATTTATGGGTTTGAAGGAGGGCGACATGTATGTATTTATTTAAAATAAAAAGCATCGCTTCCTGTGTGCCACTGGATGTTTTCTGAGAAACACTGTTATATCAACTAGCGACTGAGAGAAGTAAATCAGGCACTTATTTGTAGGAATACACCACCGATCTTTATAGAAATTAACTAAATCAAGTCTTGCATCTTGTCAAGTATTACTGTCCTTTACAAAAGCATTTCATAATATTTTATTTACCATACCCACTTTGCTAAGAAACATCAGGTCCAGTATTCCCATCTGGGTGAAGAAGAGGCTTAAATTAACTGATAAATTAATATGCTAATCCACTACCTCCTACTGCCATGGTCGCTAAAAGGGCTAGTTAAGATCAAAGCTAAAATATTAAAAATCCCTTCACTCTTGACACCCAGCAGGAGTAACCAACTGGGAAAAATCATTTAATGTTGAAACTTTTATATATAATTTGCTGTTGATTTTATGCACTCCTGATCTCATAATGATTACTGTTGAAGAAAAAAAAAAAGTTTCAAGATGCAGCGCAAATGTCAGAAGAATATTTTATCCTATGAAAGTCTTGCATTTTCACTTACAGAGGAAACAAATAAATTTACTAAATGCGTGAGAATAAAATCCAATTCTTTGTAGCCTGGAAAAGACATACTCTGATTCTGTTTTCGATTCGGGGTGTTGACTGAAATTGTTCCATTGTGGCCAGATGGTTTTACATCTGACACCAAAATGAATTTGTGAGGTCATAAAGCATGGGGAAAAGGTTTAAGTACAGTTCAGTTTGTTTTGATGTTGGCAGACTCTTAAGTCTTTGCAAATGCCCCCAAACCTTTTGTTATCCCTTGTTGTTGTTTTTTTCTGGGATGTGACTATTTCGTCTTTGCAATATCAATAAACAAAACTAAGGATGAATATTGAAAGTTTTCTCAACTCATTTCAGCCCTGGATATGATCATTACATCAGCCAGTTCAAAGATAAAATACATGATGAGTCTATACTGAATATTAAAGGTATGATACATGGTTTGCATGTAACATTATAAATGTTGAGGAAAAAAAATCTCATAAGCTTTTAGCACTACCATGAACATGATGTATATCCACTGCAACACCACCAGTGAGGGTACATTACTGTCTGAAATATGAATAGCACAAACATGTTAACACCACACCACTCACAACGCACAAAATGTCAATTTACAAACCCTGCTGGTACATATAAGCAAAATATCACAGTCTTGAGGCTCTTTAAAAAAAAATAAAAATAAAATAAAATAAAAATAGAACCTCAAGCTATTCAAATTACATATATTGCAATTAAAATCTCTCCGAAACATATTTTTGACTATTTTCTGCACCCACCAGGTTTAACTCCAGCCCATTGTACAGGACGCAGCCAAAACCTTATTTTATGTGTAATCTTAGCTATTTGATGTCAGCCAGTGGTGACAAAAATATTCTGCTCTTGCAATTTCAAAAGAATATTTATTGAAACTAACCTAACAGAGCATCTTTTGAAGATGATCTTTTCGGACTTAAGGTTTGTCAGGACCAAAATGTTACTTTCAATGAATAATCAAAGAGCGCGGGTACTTTTGATCTTCAATGTTCCGAACACCTCTCTGGCACACCTACATAAGTACTACATAAGCCTTTTATACTAAAATGGAGTTGCTCTCAAGTCTTCATGCCTCTCGAATAATTCCTTTTATTATTCACTTTTCCTTACGACGTTTTCATCCCTCAGACTTCATCAGGTTCTTCCAGTGTCCTCAGATGATATTCTATAATCATCCATCATCATGTTACCAACTCCAACTACAAATGCCAGCTTGGATTGTCCTTATACACATGCACTCAAGTGCACAGGGGTCTCGACTCCATGCTGTCATTCACACCGCCTGATTCCCACCGCCACCAATCTATCAACAACCGCAACTTTGTATTTTTCAAGACTGGGGATTAGGTGAGGACAGACATTTTCCATCTGTTTCATCACCCTTTAAAAGGGGCTTTAGGGCTGATGGACCTGCAGGATGCCTTGGACCTCTGACTGTATTGTTCCATTTGTCCGGTTCAAAGCTACACTTCTTTCAGATTAGTGTCATTTTGTAACAGCATGGGACGGAGCCTACCTGTGAAGAGCATCTATCTTGTCAGCTGTGATTCCTCTCAGCAGCTCCTCCAGCAGGTCGGAGCTGTCCGACGGGGGAACAGGTGGTTTCCCAGTTGGTGCATGAGCGAACCGGCCAATCAGTACCCCCAAGACAAAAACTCCCACCCCTGCCAGGAAGTACCTAGGAGAACCAACAGAGAGAGGTCAGAGAGGAGTTGAGAAAGAAACATGACAAGGGATGATATATAATGGTCTTCCTCCAGCGATGTCTCTTGTTGAAAATCATTCTGACACAGCATTGTGATTATGTGATAAAATAATGCTCTAGCTTTAATGCATTGCTTTTGATTACCTCTGATTAAGAAATTATGTTTTCATTCATTAGTTAATTTGTTTATCTGACTGACCGCAGGATATCTCTAAAACAGGTGGACAGATGGGAAGGAATAATCAGTTTTGGTAATGATCTAGATCCAGGATTTCTGCCATTAGAAGACTGTCATTTTTTTCTATGAAACTAATGAAGCTAGAAACTTGATTCCAAATCGTAAGGTTTGTTTTCAGGCTGGATCAATATAGCTCAAAACATACTCAAACTCAAAATACTAATGGTGTTATTTCAAATGTGTTGGTATATTGGTAAACATTATGCAATAGACTCCTCAAGGTGCCACAGCAGCTAAAAGAAAAGACTGTGTTTATGGGTGATCTGCAGTTTGAGATTTGATATACTGCTTTTTTAAAAATACTTTTTAAAGAAGCTGAGAGTGTTAGTACTACTGCCCTCATGCCCAAAGGCGTGATTCAAACCTTGACATAAGTGCCTCACAGGGGTGCTTATCCAGATAAGTGACCGTTCCATCCTGGTGGCAGGTGCTGTGTCAACTGGACAGGTTGTTTGGGGATGTTTTGGGAATATCTTAGGTCTGCTCTCTTTGCCTGCCTGGTGCAGTTCTTAATGGTGCAACCAAACGATATGTTGACTACATACTGCCATATAAAGAGGCAGGGACAGATTTCATCATAATGCTTAACAAATATACATATGATATACATATGACAATCAAGGCACTGAATTGTCCAAAATACACTAGAGGATTAAAACATGAGACTATTCCATTTGATTTCTATGTGATGCAGTTTTACATTTATAGGTCCATCATTGTACCAACCCTCACCCGAAGGAGGAACTATGGGTAATGACAGGATGAGATTTTAAATACCAGCAACCAAAATGACGTTTATCCTGTCACTACTGTAGCCCTGACCTAGATGCTAGAAAATAGATGGATGGATGGGCGACAATGCGGTCCAGTCAAGTTTTTTTCAAAACGTTCCAGTGTAATAAGCAATACAACTTACTGTCAGTTTTACAATATATAAAACATCAGAATATAAAAGCTATACTCCATTTTTATGTTACTCCACCTACTGTCCCAATGGCAAAGCAATGCTTCAGCATAAAGACATCAAAAACGGAAAAGTCCTTGTCTTGATTGTTCACCATAAAGATGTGAAGTCTTGAAGTCAAAATGTACAGGTAAGTGAAGGCTCAGAATCATGACTCCCTACATCAGCCAACTAATGACCCAATCTGACTCGCGGACTTCATTTCAGGGATGCTCTACATGCAGCATAGTCTGATCTTCACTTTCCTCCAAGTTAGTTGAGCAGGTGATGTAAACGTGTCGCTGGGCCACAGTGTTAACATTAGTTACCAACTTGAGTGTCAAGATGTCTCAAAGCCAAAAAGCACAAAACCTGACAATGAAAATTAGTAGGGACATGCTGGTGGCTCAGTGAGTAGCGCATCTACTACATAATATTGAGGGTAAGTCTTGGCTGCAGTGGCCTGGGATCAATTATGGCCCTTTGCTGCATGCCATCCCCTCTCTTCGCCCTGTCTATCTCCACTGGACCTTCCCAATAAAGCAGAAATGCCCAAAAATGACCTGAAAAAGTGGACATATTGTATTTGTTTACTTTGTATACTCACAATATGAGGAAGCACTACAAAGCCAAAAAGAAGAGACATTTTACTGAGTCACAGACTGCAAAAGACTAAATTATTCTTGTCATTGACAAAGTTCCTTGTGATTCACATGGAATTAGAAAACATTTGGAGAATCTTTCACATGCAGAGGTTATTTCTACAGCTGTGGACAAATCAACTGATTGTAATGACAGTGTGCGTCCTTGAGGAACTGTGTGAGTGATTGATTGGTGAAGTCATTTTCTATTTTATATTGTCTCTTGTCAGAGAGTATAAATTATATCCACCGAGGGTTTACCTGGTGGTTACTTGGAGCCTCTACAATAGCAGAGTTGAAGGTCTGGCAGCTAAGACAGCCCTATAAATGCAGTTTTTTATGGCATCATTCATCAATCCATATTATGTTCTAAATTTCATTTTGAATTGAAAAACAACAAGGACTATGATTTTGAATTTTATCAACTCCAGATTTCAATCTACAACATGCCTTTTCTGGCAATTGCTGACTAAAATGTATTACCTTGTACATCACAATCTAATAGCCCGGCAAAGGAAAGGTGCTGAACCACTTCTTTGTGTCTTTCCTCTGCAAATGTCAACACAAACAAGCTGCAAAACTCTTGGAACACATCTTTAATGCCAGCAGAAGTCTGTTTTCACTGTGACATTTTTGAGCACCTGAATATTCTCAATCTGACATTACAGGGGTGAGAAAACCCCATTGTTATTTTTCATAAAATGGTTTGAAGCCTTCAAGGTAAAACCAGTATGTTGACATCCAACCAAAGAGCAGTTGGTTACAGCATTTATCACAGGTGTCTGCTTTCATGAGTGGATGACTGAATCATAACAGAATCCCTGTCAAAGTTCAATGAAAACTTCAAAGAGAGATTTCAAGGTTTCAGTCTCGCCATGGAGATTCTGTAGCTGACCATACAAAATGGCATTATTATACTCAACATACATCTATGAGTCAAACTTTTTTCTAAATGCAATAAAATTGTGCTTGTTGCCTGTTGAGTAATGACATTTTGCTTCAGGATTGCCATTATATCTTGCAACTCCAGCTCATTTATATAACCCTTAGTCACATGTACGGCCTCAAAGGGCTTCCCCATGCCCACATTAAATAAATGAAAACAACAAATAAATGAGGAAGGCTTTAATGAAACAGAAAAAAAAAACGCTTTTGTCATACTTTCCCAGAGTAAGATTTACTTACAAAGTATTTTGAAGCAGTTTTTCACATTGTACAAAGAAAATCTTGCACACATCATCCTTACAAGGTTTTTCTGATCTGGACGGTTGACCTACAGTATGTAACTCCGACACCAAATGTGGTGCAGCATAAAAATATGGACTTGTACAATGTCTGTTTCTATAGTCCATGAGTTACCTGAGCAAGAAGCAGTGAAACCTCCGCTGGCCCTTATGGCCTGGAGCCCTGGTGAAGTGGGAGATGTAGTTGGGATCTTCCTGCAGTCTTTCAAAACGTCCGTGAGGAGAAACTGAAACAGAGGGCTGGATGGGCTCCATCAGCTCAGGGTCAGGATCAGGGCCAGGGTCCGAACGCCCTTAAAGGACAATATTAGAGCCGAATAAGTAAGGTCTTCACTTACCTATTTCACAACACTTCCACATTTTTGATCAATACCAATTGCTCAAAGATTCAAAGATTTCTTACTTTTAAAATGCACTTTCATCATTTTATTCAACAGTCTACACTGGTCTGTGAGGGATTACAATTTGACATTAAGTTGTATGATCCTTTGCATCCTTAGTCTGTGTTCACACACATCTACTTACGCTTTCTTTTCTGAAGATTTTTTTTGGCATTTCTGCTTTATTTGATAGCTACAGTAAAGAGAGACAAGAACGACAATGAAGAGAGGGAATCAAATGGCCTGGGCTCAGATTTGAACCCGGGACGCTGCGGTCAAAAGGTGGGGTTTCATAAGTCATGTTAAAAACCTAAAACTCATGCAAAAACCTAAAACTCACTCTAATATCAGCATTAGAATTTGACACATAACAGCAATTGGCAAATTACATATATGTTTATGTTATATATGAAAATAAAAGGTTAATTGGAAATGTAGCAACTGTTGCTAAGGTTTTGAGAGAAAAAATGAAACAGTTGGCCCACGGGTGAAAGCATGTAGTCTGTGAGGATAGTAAAATACCACTGATACAGAACTGCAGGCAGATTTCAAAAGAGGGGATCCTTCAAAGCTGAGGAGCTCAACTGTAGTTTTACGGTGGTTAAGTCGTTTCATTCCTCTACAGCTTTTGGCAGAGGCAAACCTCATGACAAAAATGTATTTTCTTCCATGGTGACAAGTTCATTTCAAATTAAAAGTATTTGTACCACTTGTATTTAAGATTATCGAAGGCACAAGACATCAAGGCTGAGCATGTCGCTCTGGCATGAGATCCATTTTCTACTTGACTGCTCTGAAGAATCCTACCGATGTCTGCCATGCTGACTGTGAAAACATAAAAACTCATTTATCTGTTACACCAGCATGGAATAGGTCAATAACATGATTTACACAAACATGGACTAAGTCAATAATACACAGCAAATAAACACACCACAACGCTGACAACAAACAGCTGGGGGTGTCGATGTAGCTTGTACATTTACAGGTCTATTTACATGGGGGTGAACTATGCATGATAAACCAAAGTGAGATATTTCTTTAAAAGGGAGAGAAACAAGAAAACTAGAGCTTAACTAGTCTGTGCAAGTGTCTGTTTTCATAATTCACATTGTAAGCCCAACTGCTGTCATAGCATCAATATGCCTAGGTTCTGTCTGCACTCAAATGTCCAATCTTATTTCCAGGGCATCTTAATTGTGCTGAGAGTGAATTATGATGAGCCTGTTCTTCTAAATTTAGAGAGTCCAAGTCAAAGAGTGCCTGCTGCTAATTCTGTTGAAAGTTAACTAAAATGTTACTTGCAAGAATTATTTGACAGTTTCATGTGAAATAATTCAAGCCTCCTGACACTGTTTTTTTTTTTTTCCCAGCAGGAGTGTTCAGAAAAATCAGCATATTTTGACATTGGACATTGGCAAAATTGATGAGGTTGATTCTCAATGCTAATGAGCATCATTTGTTGAGTGGCACAACATTTGATGTTTTGAATCCCAATCCCTCCAAAGTCAACCTCAACATATCTTAACTTCATTAAAGCACCAAGCTCAAACGGGTAAACACTGACAAGGCCTGACTTGGCTGAAATATTTGTCACTATAAAAAAAAAAAGTGCTAGTCTGCTGTGTGGATCTGCTGCACTTTGAGTTTGGTAGTTTATTCCCTGCCAGACACCAATGAATGAGGTTCATCATTTTGAGTTACTGAGGTCATTTTAGTTAATGACCTCTGGATTTTAATGGAACATAATCTATCACTACCTAACTGTTTTCCTTATAAAATGTTTTTCTTTCGGATCAAGTCAACTCTATAGTGAAAGTCTGCAACCATTTAACACTCTCAGGTTTATCACGTGTTTCTGAACATTTTTGTTCATGCCTTGAGAACTGCATGCAAATACTGTCTTAAATTCTACATGCACAAACACACTTAGCTCACATCTCAAGCCTCTTATGAAGTATTTTAAAAACACAAAGATACATAAATAAATTTGGATAAAGGTTTCAGAGGTACAGGGAAGTGTGTAGTTTTGGTTGTCAATTTTCATGAAATAAAAATCCCTTTGAACTCTGCAGGGTCACTCAGATGAATCAGGTCCCAAATATGAAATGCTGAAGATCACTTGGATGTGTAGTCTTTAGATGGTGATTATATTAGCAAGAGAACAAAATAATGTTAACACAGAATTATCATTTGAGATACATTTGAAGAACAGTACTTATTGTGAGACTGCATTACAATGTTTAACCCTAAAGCTGATGGGAAACCACCAATCTCTAGAAATAGTTAAAAAGTGAGTTTCAAAACATTTAAGTGGCAACATGACCTGGGACATGCACCTTCCTACTCTACTGACATGTTTCCTACCGGGTCTCTGGCGCTCCACGTGTTGCATCTGCATGCGGTCCATGCTGGCTCCTGGTTCCTGCAGCTCCTCCTTGTCCAGGTCCCAGTCCAGATCCAGACCTCCAGAGCACTGCAGGACCTCTCCCACCAGCGGGCCACCCTGGGCGTCACACACTTTTCTGTATGCCATGATGTCACCTGAATGGAGCATCAGACACACATGCACCAATGTACACATATGTTTGTATATCCATACTTGTGAGGACCCTCACTGACAACATTCATTCCTGCACCTTTAACCCAGATCTATCCATGGAGCCAGGTTGCAGTAAGCAAAATCACAAGTTTTTGTTAATCTCTTATTGAATCTCCTCCCATGATGTGCGATGGGTAAGCACTTATCAATGCAGCATCATCTAAAATTCCAAAGTGATGCTTTGGAAATTTCTGTGGCTATTTTTCTGTAACAAATTATGTAATAAGTGTCAATAAGGGATTGGCAAGCATTCAGATTTGATAAATTGATTCAAAAATGGTCCCAACACAGATAAAAATGCTTTTTTGAATGCTTTCTTAACCCTTATCATAACAGAGATTCAGTGCTAAATCTAACATTAATCCCTTAAACCCAAGTCCTGAACCAGAACAAGTATTTCTCAAGTAGTCAAACAGAATCAATTTTATGTGAAAACAAACAGCACCAGGCTGAACATGGACAAGTGGAAATAAATGGCTAAATGGTTCAGTTTTCATCTAATTGCTTCTTTTGATTTCTCCACCTGCAAAAACGCATTTACTATAACAAAATGGACCAGGTGAGGAACATCAAATATGTCCTCACGGAGGAGGATTTACCTCAATTTTCTGTCATTGCATGGACATTTGGTCACCATGAGAGTACAACTAGAGGACTACATACACCCAACAAAGAGCAGTGCACCCCTTTCCCCACAGGAGAGAGAGGAAGATAAATATGAGAGGGGAAGGCAAACTGAGACAGACAGATAAAAACACTACCGGTGTGCCAAAATTGCATAGATTTTGGCAGGAAGTGCATATCCCAACACATTTAATTGAGACCCTTCAATGGACAAACCGAGTAGACTGTGTGTTGAAATCCTGGTATCAGCCAGCTGGGTCACATTAAAACTACTCTCCTCACCACAGGTCAGTGATGTTACTTCAGCACTGGATATAGAGGGAAATGTGATGAATGTGGTTAAAAAGCTACTCAGGCTAAGTGACTGACCAAAGCCTCTCAGCACACAATTATGAAGAGTAAAAGCACTGCAGGGAGCTGTGATGCATTTAAACACATTAATGTGACGGAGAGACCAGAAGTTAGGCCAAGACACTGAGTTAAGTACTGTGTGTGTGTGTGTGTGTGTGTGTGTGTGTGTGTGTGTGTGTGTGTGTGTGTGTG
>OMLB01018204.1:4558-15412 GCA_900302555.1 Myripristis jacobus | reverse complement strand
AAGGAGGGTGGTGTGTGTGTGTGTGTGTGTGTGTGTGTGTGTGTAGATCTAACAAAATCCTCATCTCAACTTCACCGAGAGCGGCCCCTGGATGACATCAACTTCCTTTCAATAATGAATATAATGGGACATAAGAAATCTCGTGGCCTATTTACACTGAAATGCATTTTGAACAACGAGATTTTGGAAAGGCTCAGCGCGATGTGAACGATGCTGATTCTGACTTCACATCGAGCTTTGACCCGCTAACTGCACAGGGAATCCTTTCACTCTCACAAACCCTTTTTGTTCTGTCATGAAAGATTATTTTACATGATTATTGATTACAGGTACAGTGAGTATACCTGTACCTGTATACCTTTTCAGCCACTGGAAGTTACAAGAAGTAGTTTAGCCATTAACTGGTTTAGAGTTAGTAGAGGTCTTTGTTACAGTGTACAAATTGGATTCTAATATGAAATATCTGACAGAGAAATGTCTAATCCAGGATAGATGCAGGATAAACGCATACTGCATCAATCTCCCTGCAGCTTTACCTCTGAAGGAGAGGCCGTCAGGAGGCTGATTTTCCTCACAGTCAGTGCAGTTTAATTCTCAGTGGGTCTCCTTTTTCATGGTCGATGGCAGGCAAATTGACTACTGCCCACAGAATGGCAGAGTGGGGACAGAGGACAAGAGCCTCTGTCCCCAAACTCGCGTTAACTCCAAGTTAAGAAAAGTCCCCCCCAGTGATACTCATACACTGTTTTGTATCATCAATTTGCGGTGTTTCGGTGCTTTCCGGCGGTTATTCTGCGATGAAACGATGCCATTTATTTCCACTTCCCCTTAACCTGCCTCATCGAGATCTACTTCATTTCTGACGTTTCCCAGAATGACCTGTGGCGGCTTCCAGATGATCGGCATGGACCTGTTGCATTCAGCGGTGGGTTTTACTTTCAGGTGGCGGGAGCAGAAGCAGATGAAAAAGTTAAAGGACCAGTGGTGGGAGTAGTGTTTCCTTAATTAGACTTTTTTTCCAGTAATAAGGTAAAATAAGGGATTATGTTTTAAATTTCAGCAATCACAATACAGTTACTGTTTAATGAGATCTTGTTACTTGCCTTATATAAGCGTAGGAGTTATAATGGCATGTTTACTATTTCAAAAATCACATCAATCCGCAGTGGGCTGCTGATCAAATGGCTCGTGCCTGCTTGTGTTAATATCATCGAGAGCAACAGGCCGGGTCGATACACTCCTGAGGAAAATGTGGTGACAGAGGTGTGCAAATAGTCAGGGAGTTAATTCAAGATCAATCAGAACCTGGGAAAATCTGCAGGCTCTGACCGATCATGCTCCTTTTGAAATATCAATTCTCAGCGGGGTGAATATATTACAGGAGCTAAGTTGCCTGGTGGAGGTTAGCCTCGACCCGTTTGCCGCCTCATTTTTATTCCTGTCCACTGAAGGCAATATGAGCAATTTAATTTTGCACAGCCACACACTAACAGACTGATGAGGGCCCAGAAACTACTCAGCGCTTTGGATGATATCATTTGAAAACCCAAACTGGCTGCCAAGCACACTTGACACTTTGGAGATCGCAACGAGCATCAATAATGCTGAGAATAATTCTTATTGGGTGCTGTTTTTATATCACAGACGATATTCAATCAAGATCATTTTTCATGAAAACAGTTTCAAATCAAGCCTTCACAGGAAAAGGATATAATATCCAAAACTGATCAGAGACCAACACTCATAATTTGGTGTCTAGTCGTGTATTCTCCCTCTAGTAAGGACTGATCTTGGTTTTAGAGAGCAACTAAAAATAAAGTCTTTACTAATCCAGTTACTTATTAGAACAAGTAATTAATTAGTAGACTTATTCCACTTTGTAGAAATGTCACAGAACTTGTGCCAAAGGTTAAACGTCACATTCCCTGCTAAAAGCTGTCCTAATCAAAACCAGACATAGAGAAAAATACAAAAAAAATCAAAACTGTTGAATCATCTCGCGAAACGTCTGCGTTCCCCCTGAGAAACTTTTTGCGATTTGCTGGCTTGCCACATCGTTCGCACAATAGCAGCATCACCCGATTTCTGCTTCCTTTCCCGTGCGCTGATACGCTCAGAAAGCTGAGAGGCCAGTCGGGAAACGTTCCCCTCGCCGATGGCCTCTGCTGAATCATGCTGAAAGCAGCTGGTCTGCCACTGATTAGGGCTGACAGCGGCTGCCTGTGCGGGACGGGCCACGCAACACAAACTACAGGTGATAGTTGGACACAGGCGGCCCACAACTGACCTTTGTCCCGGGCTTGACAGTCCCTACTCAAAACACGGCGCCTTGTGGCTGCAACACATTCCTGTCTGTGCAGCCTTCCATTAGTGGAAAAAGGCGGTCTCTCTCTTCTTGCACCTTCAACGATGGATTTATCCTTGACGATAGGATTGTTGAGCGTTGATGCAAAACGATAAAAGAAAGAATGCCTTGATCTTTTATTGTGAAGGATTGACATGCCTAACCACAGTCCACCACCAAAAAATAAAAAAAAAAGACAGATACACACTAGAAGATTCATTAATTTTGCTGGTCATCTGCTGCATGAGCACAGTGTACCCAGCTGGCATATTTGTCCCATCTGCCCCCTTTGGTTGTGCTTTTGCGTGTCGCCGTGCTTTGACACTGCCGCGTTCTTGTGTCGTTAAAGACTTTGCAATCTCTACTTTGACTGAAACTGATTGCTGGAGATGTGGAAAAAAAGCAAAGAAGCAACATTTACCACCAATATCCCTGAGACTGAAAATTTGACGAGCGAGTGAAGAAGAGTTTGCCCTGCTACCCTACTTCCAAACCCAAAAATACTGTCAAAACCTTTTTTTTTTTCCTCAGCTTTGATTGATGGAAGCAGTGTGACGTTGTAATTAATTACCGACAGCATCAAGCGATCTGCATGGGAAATGAGGATCGTTATTACATTTTGTGGGATTTCTTGGCCATCAGTGAAAGTTGTTTTGCCGCAAAGTTTCGGTGTGAAAGGCGGACAGAGGATCAGCCACTTCCTGCAGAGCCAGCCATGACTGACAGACAATGTCGTGTGGAGACAGAGAGAGAGAGAGAGAGAGAAAGAGAGAGAGAGAGAGACAGGTGTGGGGGGTTAATGAGAGAGCGAAGGGGAAGAGGAGACGGGAGAGGCAGGAGAGAGACGGAAATAGCGAGGGAGAGGCAGCAAAGAGCAGAGGAGGAGGAGGAGGAGACGGGGGAGGGAAAATCGCGGGGAGAGATAAAGGAGACACACAGAAGACGTCAGGGATGGTGGGAATCCAAGGGAGAGAGGGAGACGACAGAAAGAGAGAGAGATAAGGACTGGCAGGTACAGGGGCAGCCTGCTGATGTGGATAGCTTGGGGAAAGCACATCTCACCACAGCAACCCCCTGCTTTGGGAGACTTCATACCAGGCAAAAAAAATAATAATAATAAAAAAAAAATCATCTATCCTTCAAAAGGTAGCCATAGCAATAAAGGCATTTTAAAAGAGTGCCCGCCTAGGCTTTCTTTTCTTTAAAAACAGATTCTAGACTTGCATCCCACTGCTTTTTGGCAAGCAATGAAGGCAATTCTGACCCAGTTTTCGCACGCAATTTCAAACCGGTGACTGGAACATAAAACAACTCTCTCAGCTGTTCATCAAAGGGCCCGCCGCGTTGACGGGAGAACGTGCACCACATGCGCTGTCATGTATTAGTGATGCTGAGCCATTTTGACAACTCCGTATAAACAAATGGAGGTGCGTTTGTGACCCCTGACACCGCCGTATGCAACGCGGTGACAAGGTGATTGTGAATTAAATTATTCTCTCTCTCTCTCTCTCTCTCTCTCGCTTAAATTATTCTCTTGATCAATTATAGGAGGAAAGCTGGCATGAATTAATATTTAGAATATGAAAAACAAACAAAAAACAATTCTAGATATGGTGCCATCTTTTTCCTATAAATTCCTTAAATCGTGCAGTGTACCCAAAATTATCTCGCAATCCTCTGAGAGGTCTGACTCTCACAGCGAGCAGCATGATCAACAAGTCCATTAATTTCCTATTGAGCCGAGCGATGAGGGGAAACTCGGCCAGCGTGGATGCGAGCGCCGGCCAAGAAAAATTGGCCACGGCTGAATTTTTTGTGGCCATTGGCCGTCAGACATGGGCAATTAAAATTCCATGCTTCCTTGTGTCCCTACCGGCGTCATTTCGTTTCATGAACAACGGTTCACAACGCAGAACTGATGAGAAGTTGATGAGAACTATTCATCGCCTCCCACTTTGCCAGAACTTTTATCTGCAAGACGACAAGAATAGCTGTCTCAAAATCAAAGACTGCCAGACTGTTTCATCCATGGAGGTTATTTTATTCCAATTTTGCTTATTTTTGAATAACGCCATCAAAATGATTAAATTTGAAAAAAATGAAAAAAAAAAAAAAAACACAACTTGCTTGTTTTGTTTAAAGACAGAATCAGTCGGATTTGTTGGTTGCGGTTTGTAAATACAACAAAGTTTGCCCCCCATCCATGGCTAAGATAACCGTCAGCAGCAAATTTTCAGTTCTAAGGATGAAATAATCGCCCGAAATGTAACGCCGCCGTCCTTTGAAACAACCGTCCCGCCGGCACCTGCCTGTGCCAGGGCAACACCGCGTGCCTCTTCATCCTCCTCCTCTCCCTCAGCAGGTGAAAGCCAACCCCAGATACACAACAACAAGAAACTCCAGGCAGCGGGCAGGGACTCACACACACCAACACACACTTCTAGTGGCTCAAAGGTCATGACTGAGAGCGATTATTTATTTATTTATTTATTTATTGGAAAACCCCACCCATTCTACCTTTAACTTAATTGGATGCCCATTCAGCTGAAATGCTTGTTACATAATAGCAGTGAACAAACTTGAATAATGTGCGACAAACTTTATTTTTATTATTATTATTATTAATATATGACTTAGACTACAGAGAAAAATAGCAGGGAATGCCCTTAGATATTTTAAAATTGCCTTTATTGCCTGCATGATGTAATATAACATTCAATGCTTTCATTGCTTTATGATTTAATGTATGGTGTTATGTGGAAATGTTTGGTACGATGAGTGTGAAAACATTTTTTATGCGTGCCTGGTGGTTTAAGCATGTTTAATAGAGCCATATGAGAGCTGATTATACACACCGTTTGGGGTTTAATGATGAAGAAATACATCTTAAGTCGTCGGACAGCTAATCTGTCTTGCACTGTTCTCCAGCCTAAACAAGCAGCCGTTTTATTAACATTAGCTCCACTGCAAGAGCAAGTCTCGCAGTTGTTATGAGCCAGCTCCGATTCTACCGGGTCCTTTACGGCGTCTCAACATGTCACTGGATGATAATCCATGTGAGTCAGGATTAATGTCTTTGTGGCTTCTGCATCTTTGTGACTGACAGGGCTCTCTAACTTTGCAACATTTTTCCAATGTGCTTTGGCAGAGTCTAATACATAAACATTTACCTCATTCTCTGCACCACGGTTAATCCCTCGCCGGGCTGATGTTTGATTGACTGATTTGTCCTGAATAAAACGCTTTTTTTTTTTTATTTTTGATGTGTCAGCTACCAATTTAGCATTACTTGATCACTGACTGGCTGGCTGTCGCTCCTCATTTCGGGCCACAGGTGGCTCACTAGCTGAGGCTGCTGACAAATACAGTGTCACGCCATCTGCTTGTTTCCAGACAAGTGGTGGATCATTTCTATAGCGACTGAACATTTAAAGTGTTTCTAAGAATTCCACTGGACAAAAACAGCTATTCATCTGAGGCCTTGGCAGTTTGTGTAAAGCCACAGCGTTTGATGCTGTATGATAACATATTGTGGCCAGTTACATCAAAAGATGGAGAGAAGTCTAACGGCGCCGCTCCCACGACCTTCTCATTAAATGTGGATGTAATTCAATTATTTGCCATCTGTGTAAGCGCTGTCCTTGAGTGCCCCTGAGAATACTGAACGTCTGTAGTCAGTTTGTGAACCAAGAATTAATACATCTGGTCAAATACTTTTTTTTTTCCTCCCATGACTTTAACACACAATTTCTCCCTTTATTGCGAAGACATGGCAGCAGACTGACTGGTTGACAGCTGGACCAGTAAGCAATTCTTTACACAACCTTTCACATCGTCCACAGTCAGTGCAACTCATCAACTCATCAAACAAGTGGCGAACCAGTGAATTCACTTAATAATCCTGGCTAAAATCCTCCATTAAAAAACAATGGGAACAAGCTCTGAGCTCCATGTGCAAATATGCAAATACTAAAAGACAGATTTTTTTTTTTTCACCCAGTGTTCACTTGGTGGACATCATAACATAGGCTTGCATTTAATGTTTTAAAAAGTTAGAATATTACTAAAAAGCTCACTAAAAGTGTTCCTCAGGGTCTAACACCTAAGAAAAAAATAAATAAAATAAATAAAAATAAAATAAATAATTTACTGAAAAAATATTTAATGTGATATATGCTACGACTTAAGAATCTCTCTTTCATAAAATGTCAAAATTTAGTTGTCAGGCATTTTTGGTACCATCCTTGACCTCTTGAAGCACATTACGAAAATGCAGCTCAGAGTCTGTAGTCCACCAGAGAGGACAGAGTTGCACTGGCTTGGTCTCAAGAGATTATACTCTGCCTTAAAATCAAAACAAGTGAAACATTTTTTTTTTCAGCTCTGGGATGACCCACTTGCACTTGTTTCTTCATTTCGGTGTGTTTTGTGCTAGAATGTGGATGTGATGAAACAAGGCAAAATCGGTGAAAAAGTGAAAATACCTCACCTGATTGGCATATTTTTTTAGACATAGGAGATTTAAAAAAAAAAAAAAGTTAAACTACTTGGGGGTGAGGTGGGGTCGTAATTTTTGCGGCGTAATCAGTGCCCGGTTTAAATCTTCATCCACATGCAACACCCAGTTCCAGGGTTAAACAGGAAGATAAGGCAGCACTAACTAACACTGGAGTAGTTGTCATTATGTGCAGAGGGGCAATCAGGCTTACTTTGAGTGGCGCTGACACAAAGGGTGTAATTACTAGGCAGCCTGTTGTGTGTGTTTACAAGTGTGTCTGTCTGCTGTCTGTTGATGCGTAGAAGAAAGCATGCCTCAAATTAGAAGAAAATTGAATAAATACAATAAATGTTTAATTGCTATATGATAGGCAAAGACAGCACTTCAAGGAAACATTTCACCGTCAGATCTTCCTGCACCGTTATACATCACAAATTCATGATGACGCGCTCCAGGAGCTGCCATGTGATTTCCCATATTTCCCAGGATGCCCTTTGACAACCCCCAGAGAAATCAGCTGCACTTGATTTCTGGCTTTAAGGTGTAGGTGGAGAGGGGAGTTAGTGTCAAACAAGGGGAATATCGGCTGGAAAGGAGAGGGAGTTTCCAGTTGAAAATGGCAAGAGCCGCACCACTTTGTCATGTTGTGGAGAAACCGGTCTTTCTGCCTCTCGGATGATGCATTTCTCGGGTGAAAATGGCAGCCGCAGACAGAAACCCTTGCTTTGTGATTGTGACGGACTGACACCAAAACCTGACATTTACTGCTGATGTCTCTAGCTCGGGGCAGATACCTATATTCACCTGATTTTCAACAGAAATACAGACACAGCCAGGTTATTTGTGGTTGTTTTTGTGCAAGATTTACAGTCAGGCACTTGAACGAAGCCTCCCTGGGGTCAGATGAGAAAAAAAAAAAAGTAAATCTGTGCTCTCAGTTTAGGACAGTGGTTCCCAACCCAGTCCTCAAGCTCCCCCCGTCCTGTCCTGCAGGTTTTTTGCTCCAGCTCTACCTTCATGCCACCGGCGTAGAAATCTGTGCGTGTGGTTTACAAACCATGCTCTAAGAATCCATAATCCATGCCCTCGGATTACAAATCCGTGCCCACGGAATTGCCCTGGAAATCTGAGGGCACAGCGCACAAATCCGTGGGCACGGATTAGTAAGTCACAAGCGTGCCTTACAAATCTGCGGGCATGCATTCGTAATCAGCGGGAATGCACGGTGCATCCGCGAGCGTGGTTCGTAAACCGGGTGCACGGACTCCTAACTTTGTGAAAATGAACGTGTGAATCTCGAGGTAATGAGGGTGAACTGTATTTGGCCAGCTAATGGGACACACAAGACACAAGATAGTAATTTCATCAACTTTACTGTTTGGTGTGTGTGTGTGTGCTCGCGTATGTGTATGCACAGATGCTTAGGGCTGCATTCCCTTACAGAATTTGCAGCTTATTCAGCAGCAAGCAACATGGGAGTGCAGTTTTATCCTGAAGCAGCAAACTTCGTGTACAAGGTGTGCGTTCTGTAAGCTGGGCAAAATCATGCCACGAGGGCCGCTGAGGAAGACATGGGATCTTGCATCTGTCCACCAACGAGCTCATGCAGCTATTTGGTACATTTCTCCCGTCTGTGGCCTGTCCCTCTGTTGACCTGCCGTGTTTCATTTGTCTGGTCTGTATGTGACTGCGCCTGTTGTCTTTTCATTGCCCGCTTCCAAATCTAAGGTCAGTTTAATTCAGTCCTGCATTTCAGCTGCAATGGCGTTATTTCTCCAGGGGGAAGAGTGACCGAGCAGTGCAGGAAGGAGAGAACAAGTGGGACTTAAACCATGGCTACATCTGTATGTTGCGCACTTTTTCACGGAGGTATTCCTGTTTCGAAAAGGCAAAGAATTACAACAGTGGCGCGGCGCTCCCTCATGTAAACTGGTTTAAATAAATGATATCTCCTCTGAAAGGTTCAGCGCTCAGGCTTAGGGTGGGTGGAGTGAGGAAAGCCTCTCTCTCTCTCTCTTGTGCTTTCTATTTCCACGTCCAATCCTCACCTTCATTCAATTCCCCACAGGGGGGGGGGCGTGCGACTCTCCCTTGCAATCCCTCATCTTTTTCTCAAGCTCATTCTCTGCCTTATTCCTTCTTTTTACCATCTCTCCCAGCGGAGGGGAAAAAAGAAAACCTCCACCAAAGTGCTGGAAAAATAGCCGACTTCTGCTCAAGACGTCACAGAAAGAAAAAGGCAAAAAAAATGAAGTGGGTAGATTCAGTGAAGTCAAAGGGAATTTAAAGGTTGAGGCCGACTGGCAGACATCCCTGATATGCGTCTTGAGCGTCTCATGTGAGTGATCAGCGCAAGTGACACTTAGATTACCGCGCTGAGGGATGTTGTTTAGTCTGCTGCGACGCCTCAGCTTTCACGCCGGGAGTACACAAGCCTCGGCTGACTTGTGTTACATCAGTTTGACTCTGCCAGTGCTCCGAGTCTCTCTATATATCTGGGATTCCTCCACGAGGTAAAAGCAGCACAATCCAGCAGAACGAAAGACTCTGGCGCATGAGCGTTCTTTCTTAGGGCCAATTTTGTTGTTTTTCCCCCCCGCATGAATATGCATTATCTGTGAGCAGAGGAGACTCTTCACTCCTCCAGAATCGTGTGCTTGGCAGCTTCGGTTTACTCCCAGCAATCCCAAAAGTCCATTGAGGTTTCACTCTTATTTTAGCATATCAAAATGGCTTCAAAACACTTTACAAGTGTAAAAAACAATTAGGGAGAACATTTGTTCCAACAAAAAAGGACATAAAAATGCATGACAGGGCTTAATGTAGATATTACTAGAACAATAAGGTGCACTGCTTTCAGAGAGCCGATGTGTCACCTGTGATTCTTTGTGTGATGCAACTCCACTGGTGTTAATCTGACACACATGTTTGGATTTTGTCTAGTCTTAGTGTGACTAACTGTTGTCACATTTGTTATCATTTCATTTTGATTTAGTTTAGCTGATAAATTCGCTTAATCTGTGATTGTGTTAAGTTATTCAGCATGGCATCACTTGAACTGTTGGATAATTCCATGTGTTGTTTTGAATAAGCATGCCTATAACTGGCATTTCAATTGGAGGAAATGTTAATCCATTTTAACGTGCAAAAAAGAACCACTAGGTATAGCATATCTGGCCAATGGGTCGCAATTTATTCTACATAAACTTTGTCGTGCAGGAATATGACTGGACCTATACTCCAGGAAACAAACTGGATAACTTGACTTTACAAGGAATTTAGTTTTAGTTATCACTTTTTTTTTCCAAGATTTTTTAGTAGGCATTCATGATTACCATCTGCTTGAAAAAGGGGTGTTTGATGAACATTTTACTCACAACTGTCCTGAATTTTGTGATTTGTTAATTTCCACTTACGAAACAACTGCCACGGCAACATCATCAATGGTGCAATCGTATGGTGCACCAAAGGCAATACCCAGCGTGTGTGTGTGTTGACTGCTGGTGTGAATTCTGTTTTGGGAGGTGTCCGTTCTGTAAAATCCGATTCTATGCCGGCACCGATTTTCTTCCCCAAACAAAGTGCGCTCGTACCTTCGCTGTGCGCTGCCTGCTAAATGCAGTGCATCAGCAAATGCACCGTGTGCTGCTCTGTAATGGAAGGAGCAGGAATAGCTAAGAGGCTTTCCTACTCTTCTCTCTCTCTCTGTGTGTGTGTGTGTGTGTGTGGCTACTGGACAACGGGGTCTTTCATGGCATAAGTGACATACAACATGGAACACACTGTATTTTACCATAACATGTTTTACGTCAGTGCTTCAGTTCAACCTGTGCTTGGACATGAAAAAAAAGTTGGAAAAGTTGAGTTTTTTTTGTGTGTGTTCTTATCCATTGTGTGCAACCAAGACTACTGAATGAGAGAGAGAGAGAGAGAGAATGGGAGAGAGCAAGCACTAATATTTCTATTTTTGGATTAAATGGGGTAAAGATAGCTTGAAAAAAAATAATTATTG
>OMLB01018203.1:46714-73673 GCA_900302555.1 Myripristis jacobus | reverse complement strand
AATTTACAACTAATTCTGATTCTGTGAGATATAAATACCCCAAAACTGGACTTGTATTAATGCATGTGTGTGTGTGTGTGTGGCATATGACTCGAGGTGCAAAGTGCTAACCAAATGTTGGCAGACTCCATTATCATGCAGCGGTCCAGAACAAAAGGCCTTTTCAGCGTCCAGTGAGTCATTATCCCACTGACTTTGAAGGTTTAGGTCAGAGTTTGATTCCATTACGTTCCTGCCCTTGTTTACCCTGGAATAAATTGGTCAGTTAATAAAAGTTAGTTACCAATAAGCGGCAGGTTTCTTGAATTTGGCCCCCCCCCTGAGCACATCATCTTTTGCGTTCAGCTGATGAAGGGTTTTTGAAAGCTGATACCAATATTTTGAAAGCCGAGCACGATGAAAATTCCCTTCCACTTTCACTGAACGTTGTGAGACAATTAAAAGTGAAAAGTGAAAAATCAGACCACATCAACTGGTCAGTGTCTGATGTGTCACAAAAAGCATAAGTGTTGCCATGATGCACCGTTCTAACTTCAGCCTCCAAGGAAGGATTTGATGTGTCACTTAGAAAAAAGATGAATGCTGTTATTAACAAATGCAAACAGTGGCAGCTGCTGTCTGGCCAGGCAACAGGAGGAGGGTGGGAGAGGGGGGTGACTCAGAAGAGTAATATTACCAAACATGAACTGTGATTTTGTGATTGAAAAAGAGGGCGTTGATCAACCTCCTCACCACTGACTCTGAGTCAAACGCTCCATCAGAGAAGCTTTTGAGACTCTGATAAAACAGTCTGCTCCGAAAGTGATGAAAAAAAAAAATCAACATTAATCAGAACAAATCAACATCATCAATCTGAAGGGTTTTTAATATACATGAAGTCACATAAATTAGGGTCAGACTGATATATTGGGTCGATACTTGCCTTTTATTAAAAATAGTCTCGTCCAGTAAGAGTTGTGCATCTGCCAGGGTGAATATTATGCAGTTTGACAAATTGCGTTTTTATTGTAATGATCAGTGTTACATCAGCTGTTTATCAGAAGTCCCTAACCTGAACTGATTCAAATGCAACGTTTTCATCAGACTGCAGACAAGTACAAATCACTGTGCTTTGTTACTGTCATCCTTGTTTTTAGTGGAGAGTTTCAGTGTCCGGTGGGGTCTAAATGTTGTTTCAGGGGCTTTTCTGACAAGTAGGAAAATTACTGAGTGCTCGATATTGTGCTTAAATTAAGATTCAACATTTTTAGCAATATCTCTAAATATAACATTAGCCAGATTTGGGTGCAAAACATAATTTATTGGCAGACTTGATCCCAAAATATTAGTCGTACTGGCCTTTAAAAAACCCTATCAGGCAAACTACACTGATGATCCATTTGCTGTAGTAAGAATTTATTCAAAATTTATTTATTCTTCTGGGTCGGTGAAATTTAATGAAGTTGGTTTACTGATTTGGCTTTGCAAAGTACATGACTCTCCTGGGTAGACACCCAAAGTGTAGCTATTTTTCAGCCAAAGTGTTTTTTTTTCTCCCTTTTTTCTTTTTTTCTGTATCTGTTGAAATCTATGTTGCTCTTCTTCTCATGCTCAATTTCCGCCCCTCCTCCCATGTCCTCCTCTTCTTATCACCCCGACCGATAGCATCCCAACCTCTATTCTCAAAGTGACTCTTAGCATCTGGGAAAATTTATAGAGTGTGAGACAATTTATTCAGAGGGTGGCTGTCCAGAGAATTCAGTCATGGAGCTGCTCTGTGGGTGAAAGCAAGGCTCGGGAGAGCTGTGGGACTGTGGCAGCCGGTGTGCCTGTGCATGAAGATGTCTGTCATTTGGATTTAAGAATTTCCCGGTTTGGGATCAATAAAGTAAATCTATCTATCTATGTATCTATGCATCGATTTCCAAAAGAAAACAAAAAAACAGCTTTTAAGGAATTGGTTGGTTAATTTCCCCTCTTTTTCCTGACAATTCATGATCTGGCTACAGTCATCTGACTTGGCCTTAACGTATAAAACACACAAATAGAGAGTAATGTAGCTGTCGATTGCAAACAAATTGACAGTACAAGGCTTTTGTAGGAAGCTGCTAACCAGTCAATTATTTTGAATTTATGCTCAGTGTTTAGTGTTCCGCATCACAGGTAAGTGACATGACATGAACATGGCTTAAAGGAAGAAGGAGGAGAACCGATAGAGGTCATAAAATCAATTGTGTTTCAGAATGGTCTCGGTTCACCGCCTTTTGGGTTAATTGATCCAAGTGCGGCTTAATGAATGGCATGCCACCTCAGTGGAGAAAAAATACTCATCAAAGGCACAAGGTCGCTAAGTCTACTCCCCGATTTCACCCTAACAGAGGCAGAGGGAGTGCCGCTTGACTGCGATGAGGATTTGGACTCTGACATTTTGATATCATTTTGTAAGCATACCAGCGTGGATATTTTATAAGATGCAGAACCTAAGCTCGACATGACAAAAGAGCTGAGATAGTGAGGTGGAGCTGGACTGTAAAACATTCAGATGGCTGCACTTAAAATCACATCTGTCCTCCTTTGTCCGCTCAGCTGTCAGAGCAACAAAACGGGAAGAGGTACCGTCATTTATTTTGCATGGTCAAGCTAATGGCAAATGTATCATCCTCCACAAAATCAACGTCAGTGGCCTCGAGGTGACAGTGGCTCTGTGAGCACAGGGTCACGAGTTCAGGTTCACAGGCAAGAGCGGAAATTTTGTGAAGGTCTGTGGGAAGTTCAGTGTAAAGGAAAAATTCTGAGCGTAACAGTGATACAGCGGCACCAAAAGTAGAGCTCAGGTTTGCATTATGCACATTTCAGGCACAAGGGACAAGCATTACAGAGTAGAATGGCAGGAGCTGACAGTACTGAGCAGCTCCCAGGTGAGTAGCTGCATGAATGTGAAGCAATGGTGGAAAAAAAAGCACAACTTTGAGTCAACTTCCCCTGGATGAATAAATGGCAAAATGTGAAATAAAGGCTTCTGGCTCTGTGCGTGTCAGGGGAATGGAACTACTGGGAGAAAGGGGTTGATACATTTTTATGTGAGGGTGAAGCTAGAGGAGAAAGGTCATGAGGTCACCAAAGTGAATAGGGTTCATCCTCTGGGGAGCATGAATGTTATTGCAGCTTCTATGCTAAATGGGTAGATGCCACGACATGATCGGCGCACTGCATTTTGATTAACTGTTAGTTGCTCCCGCTTTGATGATGCACGATTGTTTGGTTGGTTCAGGAGTTTGAGTGTGTGCTGAGAGTTTCTGTGTTAGACTCTAAATCTTTGTGGCTGACCGGTGTGTCATCAACAAAATCAAAGTTCAAGGCTAAGGTTATCTTTATTGTCCCATTGAGGGAAATTTGTTTTGCGGCCAGGGTTCTCATAAAAACAGAATACAAAAGGACACCATCAACACAATAAATCACAGAACAAGTGCAGGGAAATTATTGTATTAAACATACCGTTACCATTTCGGGTCTTTTAGTCCTACAAAGAGGTTCCCAAAACCCTGAAATCCCAAACAAACCACAAATCCACCCAAATAAATAAGCCTTTTCATATCAATTAAAGTAAGTGAGGATAAAAAAATTTACCAAGCAGAACTAAACCTAACAAATTAACCAGAACATGTGGTGGTTGAAGGCTGTATACTGTCTCCATGGCGTCTTCCCCAGTCCACTAAGTTCAGCACACCTGCCTTGATTAAGAGGTTCAGGTCAGGTGATGATACCAAAAACACCAGCTGCTGCCAAATGATTTACATTGAACTGAAAACGATCAGAAATTATAAGAGATTGCCATAAATGGCTCTAACCAATGTCATGGAAATCTGCCCAACAGATTTTAAGATAACAAATTTGAAACTGTGTCTTTAAGGATGTCACTAGAGGAAACTTAATGGGGTCATCAAAATCAAGAGGAATCTTGCTTTGGGGAGTATGAATGCTCTCACCAAGTTTAGTGGCATTCCACTGATTACATTTAGTGCTATCTTGTGGGCAAAATTGCCATATTGGTCAAAGGGTGGTGCAACAGGAAAGGTCATGAGGTCACCAAAACTAACAGGATTCACCCTCTTGGGAGCATGTGCTCGCCATATGTCATGGGAATCCAACCAACAGATTTCAAGATATGTAGCCTTGGAGTAAAGTGCTGCATGGGCAGACAGACCAACATGGTCATCCTGCGGCCCTGCCTGCCAGTGGGGCAGAAATCATCATCATTATCACCACCGACATTACCACCGCTCCTCCTCTTTGCATTACATCTCATTCCCCTGCTGTCCTGGCACCTCCTGCCTCACATGTGGCCCGCTGTCCCTCACCGTCCTTTTCTGAGAGCGCGGCTCAGAGGAAGGCCCCTGAGGGACCCCGACCTATCTGCAGTGCTTGGATAATGGATGATGGAAATGACGCTCCATCATGGCCACCAATCTGCTCCAGTGAGGACTCCTGGCCCTGTGTACCGGCTGGCCCAACAGCCTGCCGTTAGCTCGGTGCCAGCTCACACTGATGGGTCCTTGCTAACCCTGGGCCCAGATGTCAGGGCATCTGCGCACAAACATAAAGCAACGCTGATGCGTTTTGGGGCCAGGGGGACCAGCTGAACACTCAGAGGCTGGAACCATGAGAGGAGCGAGCCCAAGCTAGTCACACCAGCTTACGGATCAATCAGGCTGAAGCTGCTTCCCTTGCCCTGGAGGTGTATACATCTCTGAATATGATCTGTGCAATTGGGAATTGTAGGTGTTAGTTCATTTACTGGACCTGATGCAAGAGACACACATTGAATTTTAAAGACATTTTCACATATTCACCATTTCTTCATCTGCGCTACCATCGACTGACGTGCAGCAGTAGTTATTTTTTTTCTAGTGTTTCCGTATGTATGGAGGAATCTAAAAGCCCTTGAGAACTGGTAGATTTGTCAGTAAGGTGTACAGGTGTCTGCAGCTCTTGCATGTGCACTGTGCCACTTTTCCCAGATCAGATGGACCACAACCTGGCTGTAGTTCAGATCTGACCACCCCTAAAGCGTGTTAATGCCCTCCAAAGCCTAGTAATGCCCAATAATGCCTGATGCCCTTCTGGCTGTGGCCAACCTTTGCCTGATAAAAGCACCCGTCAGTATTAGCCTCGGGGGTTGGAAGCCAAAAAACAAACACCAAAAAAAAAAAAAAAAGACATCCAATGCTATTACAAAATGTTACTCTGCCACCACTATCAGATAAAAAAAAATGCTGTTGAGAAAAGCCAGGTTGGGGCTGACTTGTCATGAATGCATTTCAGATCGTCAGATAGCTTTGAAAAATGATCTTATAGATTTATGTATTGATGTTTTTTCCTCTGGTGAACAGTTATGCATATCAGAATTGGCAACATCTGTCAAAATTGTTCCTGTTTTTGCTCGGGGTCAACATTGCTGGTTCAGATCCATACTTTACCTTGACGGTGTAACGCCCCTGTTAGCCACCCGTACTGTCCCTCCTGACCTCATGTCAACCCCCAGCTCCCCAGCCTGAATCAGCCTCACGTCCCACCAGCAGCTTCCTTTTCCAACCCCCTTCCCCTCTCCCCCTACGGCTCTATACAATTAGAAACTACCGCATAGCTTGATGAAATGGATGCAGTCCATCCATCAACACTACATCGACATGACTGCTTTAATACCTCACACAGACATTTAACTCTTTATTCATTCACAAACACACGTCTTCCAGTCACACATTATTTATAGTGCCTGAAAGATAAATTCCGTCATAAAGAATAAAAGCATGATGATGTTATAAAAAAAAAAGAATAAAATCCAGCAGTCGCTCCAGCAGCTCGAGGACGTTTTATAACTGAATTCCTGAGCGAAGTTTGGTTATATCTGTTTTATATAGGCCTTAAATAAACCGTTCAGGGAGGCGCAGGGCATGTTGGCAACTGCTGTGTTGGCCATTACTGCATCGAACAGTATAGGCCATTTTCACAAAGGGGTAGACAAAATAAAGGAAACACCTGACAGTGTGCAGTATGAGTGTTAAGAGTGCAGTCATTTGAGCTTAAGGAAGCTCATGGCATACAGCTTGTGTTAATTCAATTTGTGTGGTTTTTTTTTTGGACAAATTATTTTATTGTACTTTGTCTAGTGTTGTGTAGGTATGCTGGTAAATTGTTCAATCTTCAATTCTTATTGGTCAGTTAAGGTATTCTATGGTCACTGATTATCCCTCTGTTATCCATATTTTGCTTCCAGTAAACTTCAACTTATAGCTGCTGCTCTTATTTGGTGATGCAGCACATTTGACTGACGCATCCACAACTCAGACACTGACTATTTAGCCTCCTTGGTTCTCTCTTAGTTGCGTCATGTTGCTTTGAAGACTCACCCGTAAAGGTGGGAAGCCATTTTCAAAACTGACGCACACACTAATTGGCATTCAACTTCATATAAGCTTGCTGCCTTTGTAATTGTGATTTAGTTTCTTCAAAGTCCTTTTATTCATGTGGTGTTTCCATTATTTTGTCCACCCCCTGCGGCTTTCCATCCACAGACCTGTCAGCCCCGCAGTGGAAGGGGAGTTCAAGGATTCATCAAACGAGCACAGCGGGGCTCGGTCTCTGTAGAAGCTTGCTCAGGTGGTCAGCTTGGGTCCACATATCAAGGCTGGGCTAATAAGCGAAGGCTCCACAAGTCAGGTACTGTGTGTGTGTGAGTGTGTGTGTGTGTGTGTGTGCTTGTGTGAAGCCTGGATGTCTGCCAGTTGCAGCCCTTCCAGGTGGTTCAATTAAACACATCTCTAACACGCTGTCTGTGGGTCAATCGGACGGACCCATCCATCGGCGGGTCTCGGTCTGGAGCTGGAAGAGGGTAACTCGCAGGGTCAAACTCACCAAGAAGTGAAGGAGAACAGAGCGAGGACGCGGGCTGAAGCGTCGTTAGAGTGGCTGATGGTCTGCAGGCTGAGAGAGAGCTCACCTGTCCCCAGCGAAAAATCAATCCTGCTGTATTTACAGTACACGGCGAGAAGTCCCTCGTGGCGTTTCGTCACTCCCGGCCTGAGTTTTTCAGTTCAGTGTTTGTCCTGGCTTATGAAAAAGACAGGAATGAATCCACTTTCAGTGCGCTGCAGCTCTTGAAAGTGAGTGCTCTTCATTTATGAGATGTTGTAGAAGGTATCTCTCTGAACGCCCTCTAGAGTGACTGCCTGAGGCTCGCGGGGGCCGACTTTTTCTTCTCTGCAACTACCGCTGCGCATCAGGAGTTCAGGAGTACTTCTAGGATAATCACTTCTTTTTTTTCTCGCCATAAGCTGGAGAGCACAGTGAAATACATATCACTATGCTGAGGGAATCAAGAGTGAAATTATATTCATAAAATATTCCCTGAGGTTAGATATAATCTAGTACAGGATTTATATGGTAATGGTGAGAAGTGAATTGTCTAGCATGGCTCGTCTTTGTGTGCCTACCTCTTGTGAATTCCAACATTTCAAGGAGGAGTGAGAGAGAGAATGAATTTGTCACGTCACAAAGCACACGGATCACAGAATTAGTCATTAATTACTGTGTGAAATGAAAAACGATTGGTCTGGCCAGTGAGCATGGTGAAAGAGTTCATATATTCGTCTACAACGGTTCATTTTAGGCTTCTAGAAATTAGTTTATTCGGCTTAGAGGCAGTTCTCACACTTATTAAGCACTTGGGGCATTAATCTCTCTTTGTCCAATTAGGATTCACATTTCAGCGCCTTGGTGAAAAGCACTCATCACTCACTGATATCAGTGAAAGGCTGCAAGTGCTCCATAGAACATTTAACACTTTTTTCCTTCCTTTAATTTTGAACACAATGTGAACAGTTTTAAAAATGGCATCCTAGCTGATAGGAGAGATCTGTGTTTGGTCTGAACAGGTGTTGTGCCAAACTTTGTTTCCCCTTATAAATGTGTTTCGACGCCTCAATTTCACACCTGTAATGACAGGAACAAAATCACTGCAAAGTGCCCAGTGTTTTCCTCATAAACATACTTAATAATTTCTCGCCAAAAGACACTGTGTGTATCTTTGAGGCCTAATAAACATGTTGAGTGCATTTCCTTCCTCAAAAAAACATTTGCAAAGCATCATTAGGAATATTTTTGAAACTTGCACTGTGTTAGGAGTCGGCAAGCTACATTGGATACATGTTTTGTGCTAGAACTGAGCCTTCAAAAAGGTAAACAGGATTTTAAAAACTATTTTCAAATGACAAAAGTGCATTGATTTTACAAGGGAATTGTCAGGATATAAATTAGTCTACTTGGCATTTAACAAGCACCTTTGCCCTGCAATTATTTTGCTGTGGAGTGAAAAAAACAGCACACACTGAGGACAACATGAGGACACACACACACTGCCACTGAAACACATTCTATGGGATGCAAATTTTGGGACGACACGTGCAACACTGCCTTGCTTCATTGACTGTGCAGGGATACTGAGCTCTAATTAAACCAGTCTTTTCTTCCCGTCTCTTATGTCAATGATTTTCAGCTGCAGTGTTGAGGTGTTACTTGCACATCAAAATAATGGCCCTGCTTTTGTACTTCAGGGTCTTGTGACTACTATGGATTTTGTAGCAAGATATTGTCTGCCGTTGGTGGGAACAGCCGTAATGTAGAAAAAGTAATCATCTTTAATAGTATCCATTTTCCATCATGGTGCTAAGAGCCCCAGAGAGCACCAAATACGCCAGTTATTTTAAATGGCCCTAATTTTTCCAGCAGCATGCAGTCCAGTACCACCACAGGGCGGTGTGTGTGGGTGCATGTGTGTGTGTCTGCATCACGCCCACACGTGGCTGTGGATCTTTTGGACGTAGTCACTTGCAAGTGATATTTTATCCGCATGTGTAGAATCATTTATCATCCACACAGCAATCAGCCAGCACTGCCATCAATTCTGTTGTTGTGGAGTGGAGTGAGGAATACATAAACGCCTCACCGTTGCACCATAATATCCCGGTTTGTCTCTCCGCCAACCTGAAAACACACACATGAGCGCCTCAGGCAAGAGTGGCAGAGACTACATAAGTCATAGGCTGATGGGTCAGGTATGCATCTACATGCATCATTGGTAACATTATCGCAGCTGCGGCTGTGGCACAGTCATCCTTCCTCATTCACGTGTGAGTAAATCAGGGTGTTTATGGGCGGTGATAAACTCTGTCCTTAAAATCCGGGCGTGTGAGCAGAATGGCAGAAAGAGATGTGGAATCAAGTGCCGTCACAGGTAGAACTGCAAGCACAACAGGACGGACGGCTGCGGTGAGGAGGGAGTTCGAGGCGTCTCTGAGCATATAGTACCTTTGTATTCGCTGCTACTTTGTGATTCTCAAAGCGTAAGAAACGGGTTTGGCTCACAGCCCCACACATGGCATTAACATTTATCTTTCAGAAGCATTGTCAGAGTGAGGATAAGATCCATGCATTTCATTTGCCTGTTTTGTCCCCCACAGTCGAAGACTGAGGGAGGGACTACGGATTGGTCTTTGTCTGTGTATCTGACATGTGATTTCTGAGCCCCTGCTGGCCTGTTTTGGACAAAACTTGGGGGATTGATGGTTTTTGACACTGGGGTCTGGCATTCTGAATGTAAACCTGAATAGAGCCCTCAGCTTCTTGCTTCATGCTAGGGTAAAATCTGATGAACCTTTGGGGAATCGTGTGTTCTTATACCCAATATCCACAAAACAAAACAGATTGGCCTACCACAGCACCACAAACAGGCCAAAAAAACACCCAGGGTGACTTGCACCAGTCATGGAGGATGTCATGGTCACAGCTGATTTGTTTTATAATGGGTTTATAATGGGGTTAAAGTGTTTTTGAAAATCACAATCCCTGTAAAAATTGGTTGACTGTGTGTACAACACACAGCCATGTGTGTTTACAGAAGATATATGTCACTGTATGCTATGACAGTATTTGTTTTACATACACAGTGAGATTATAGCACAGAGAAGATGATTCCAAAAGGCCCTTGAGATGGCCTTGTTCTTTATTAAAGGGTAGTGTAACAATGGAAATACACATGATACCTTTATCTTTTTCCCTTTTTAAAATCCCAGTCAAATTAGATTAGTGACCACTGGAGCAGAAAGCCCACGACAGACAGCGCATCCAAGGTCCTGGACTTACAAAAGTCACGGAAGACATTTCTGTGGTTTGATCACAAAATTATTATCATATCTCTAAATTGAAATGGGAGGTACCGAAATGGTTTTGAAAGAAAGAAAGAAAAAAAAAACAATATTTTTACTGGTAATCAGAGTGAGAGGCTACAGTATATTGTCTCCCAGAATTCTCTCTCACATAGCAAGACAGCATTTAAAAATCCTTTAAATAACAATCGACAGGTTAAATTTGAATGTATTAAATACTATTCAACATTGCCTTTTTCATTTAGTAGTGTATTAAGTTTGGCTTACAAAGTCCCAGCAGTAATTTGCTTGTCAGTGTCCTCTCTTTTACATTGCGCTGCCAAAGATATTATTGCACTGATAATTGAGAGTAAACGGTCTCAAGTCCACTATTGGTATAGAGTTCATTTTTGCTATAACCAAAGGCTGAGGGGAGCGGCCCCAGCCATCTCCCTCCTTGGAGGGGTTTAGTCTGACATCCTGTTGGAGGTCCAGTATGGATGGGGGCTTCAAACCTCAGACTCCAGACTGGATACCCTGCCCCAGGGCTTTGGCACATAGGGACTGTTGACTCGGCGTGCCACCAAAACCTGCCTCCGCTCTCTGCTCCCAGACCCCGGGTTGTCCCGCTTTCCTGCACCATCATAGGTGCCAAACATGCTGTTCTGATAAACCACCTGCCTGTCGCCCATACGAGGCAGGAATGCCGCATTATCTGGGCAGTGGCTGGTACACGGGATTAAGTGGCACATGTCCTTGGAGCTGTCGTAGAACTGGGCCGGTCCCTGGGCCATCGGCCCCATGTACACTGGTAAGTC
Source organism: Myripristis jacobus (assembly GCA_900302555.1). NCBI lineage: Eukaryota > Metazoa > Chordata > Actinopteri > Holocentriformes > Holocentridae > Myripristis > Myripristis jacobus. The sequence goes on along the minus strand of OMLB01018203.1, from coordinate 62,677 downwards.
TGTGTAAGAGTTAAGGTAGGTGGAGTAGTGTCTGTGCACCACTGTGGAGGAGGAGCGGCGCAGGCCGGCAGCGTTCTGGAGGATGGCCTCCCTATAAGAGGGCAGCCGGGTGGATTCAGAGTACTTGAGCTTTTGCTTGTAGGGGTAGGAGCCCATGTGGGCCGGGTCCAAGTAGGCAGGCTCAGCAGCCAGGGGGTAGCAGGACAGGTTGTTCCCCAGGCTGCCGTAGAGTTTGTGGGGCTTTGGATTGGCCACCACCACTCGCGGGAACAGGTCAGGCATGTCTGCGCGGGTGGGGTGAGATGTGGATGTAGAAGGCTTGGTCTCATCCACCTGCCGGATCCTATCGCTTCCCCACGTGGCTTTGAGAAATGAGGCGCGGCGGTTGAGTTTGTCTTTCCCCAGGAGCGGTATGTCGTCCATTTCAGGCTCCAGGTAGGACTTCATACAGGAGTTGCAGCTGGTGCTGCCGCTGGGGTAGTGACCCGCAGCACAGGCCATGGCTGCAGCAGCAGGGGCGTGGTTATTCAGGAGGTGGTTGGCCCTCAGCTCAGCAAGGCAGGCTGTAGGTTCATCATAGTCATTTCTCACTCGGGGGTCTGCAGCATCAAACACATAGCTGTGGGACCTCTTTTTACGGCTCACACAATCAGGGGGGTAGCTGAACTTCCTCCTAAGTGGTCCTTTGTTTTCCACATAGATATCGGGCACCTGGAACTCCCGGTATGGGATAAAAGGGGAGGATGGGTGCCGGGCCTGATTCTCCACATACAGCCTGCTGCTGTGGTGGGGGTTGGAGGTGCTGGGGGCTGAAGGGTCCCTAATGGCAATGTGAGGACTGCTGAGGCTGGAGATGGGCAGAGTCCTCTCAAAGATGTGTTGACTGGCACGGGCGGGCAGGGTGTAGCGAAGCGGAGTGGGCCGGGTAACCACCCTGGGCTTATCCAGCAGTGACTGGCTGGACGTGTCTGCGTAATGAATGGGGAACGTGGGTGTGAGGGCCCTCTGAGGGTAGGGAGAGTGGTTATCTGTGATGCTGGAGATGTAGGGCAGGCGACCATGGACCATGTCCGTGGTCGCCACTCGGGGTGGAAGGCCAACTCGCACATTGTCGGCCCCGCGCCTGCTCCAGTTCTCTATGGTCTTGGTGGCGTTGTCCAGAGAGTTCTCCACTCTGGCTGAGGACACTATGTCCTTGGCTGTCTTTAGCATCTTCAGCATATTGGCTTGTGTGTAGTTGGTGGTGACGTCTGGACTCTGCATGCTGCCATTGTGGTCAGTTTCTTCTACCCCATTGAAGCAGCTGTAGATGCCCTGCAGAGAGATGAGAGGGGAAAATATTAGTACCACTGCTCCAAAAGTCCCTTTGGATGCTAGAATGAGCCAAAAATCCCAGTGGTTTCAATTATGTTTTACTGTATTCTCTGATAATGACTTTGGTCATGGTGTTTTTTGTGTTGTTACTCACTGTGAGCAAATTCAGTTTCCATTAACTTGTCTGGCAAATGAAGTGAAGACAATTACACGGAAAGCTGCCATTGCAGAAGTACATTCGCTATTGTTTGAAACATTTTTTTTTTTAATCTTCATGTTGCTGTGTTTTGAAATGTTGTATGCATGCAGCTCGATCTTCAAAACAGCTCAGGCTTGTAAATGAACAAGTTGCTGATCATGCACTTGCTATATTAGTTTCTATATTTTTTATTCCTCCAGCTTTATTTTACTTTCAAATAGGCATCAGTTTGGAATTCTAAATCTCACCTCTCACCACTGTCAACACTCGCAGATGAAGGCTTGTTAATGGGGCAATTTAAATTCAATTTCTCAGGGATCATGACCATCACAGTATTTCAGCGAGTATCCATAAAGTCCTTTTATTGCTTTTTACTCATTTTATTTTATTATCATTTTTATTCTCACTGCCCTTGAAATATTCTGGTTGTGTACTGATTTGACCTACTGCATTGCCAATATTTCTGATGCTATATTTTGACGGCAAAAGCCACAGACTTTATAACTGGGCATTATTTCAAGTAGCGCGGCTCTTACATGCAGCTTCTGAGAGCAAAGTGCATTTGGTTGCTTAAGTGTGTAGTACAAAGAATTAAATTATACTTCACCGACAACAACAACAACAGTAATTACAGAGCTTTTGTCATACAAATATGTGGAAGAACAACCTTAGCCCTTACACTGCCTTTCTGCTGTTTCATAGCACAAAATAATCACAATATACCCGCAGGTAGTTGATAGGGTTGCTGATGAAGGATCGTTATTGTTTTTATTTAGCCATCTGTTGAGATTCCTGGCATTCAAAACTCGTTCTCCACCTCGTACTCTGTTTTGTAGAGATTTTAGCGAAAACTCCCCAGAGCTATGAAGGCTACAACACTACTCTCTCAGGCAAAACAGATAACGACAAAGCAAGCTTCAGCATTTTGCGCTATGATATATTACCCAATTTACGATGCTCATGTAATTATTGCATGAACATGCACAATAATTTTTTTTTTCCTTTGATGAAGAATCTGTCTACATGACTTTTTATTCATGCCGACACACAAATCACTGTGTGCTCTTTGCATCTTATGAACGGGCGTTCCCTGAAGTCAGATGTGACTTACTCTGCTGATGGCGAGCAGGAAGTCCAGGCGCTCTGACTTGCGGACTGAATGTCGTAGTTTCCAGTAGAGCAGATGTTCCCAGGCAAACACCAGCAAGCTGAGGCCCATGGCCACCAGCAGCATGTAGAAGACGCCCGCCATGTTGTCAATGTCCAGTTTGCTGCTCATCACCTCTTTCTTTTCATTACGGCAGATGCCTGTGAGCCAGACGGTCTGCAGCTTCTGTGTGTCACCTGTGGGTGGGAAAAACAGCACGGGACTATTATTATGTAGAGACTTCATGCGATTCATGAATTAAGCCCCGTCTTTTGCATTTTATGAAACACATTCGCATGAGATGATGAAATTCACTGAAATGGCTGTTGCCTCAGATCCCAACTGTGAGAGGTCAAGATTTTTACGATTCTTCACTTTCTGATTTTAGCAATGCAAAGCCTGAAATCCATTCAGAGCCACCCCTGTATAAATTCCACTACTGCTCCCATTTTGCATGACAGGGAAAGGCAAAAAGAAAAATGGAACGTAATTACAAAGTAAAAGAACATTAAGGCTGCCATTACCAAGAGAACAATTTGCACAGGACCGGTATTACCAGGGGACCTCTGTCTTCCCTTCCCCAAACTACAGCAGGTGATTTGTGCTGGAATTTTTACGTCACAAAATCACTGATGATGATCTCTGCAGTCGCTGTTTATCTCCCAGGTAATATTGGTCTTGTGCGAGTACAGCTTTAGAGAGTATTATCCTAATATTCTCCCGCTCTGGTTGTTGTGATTCTTCATGTTTACGCCCGCCGCTGTCTGACACCTTCTCACCTATGGGTCTCAGTCATAATCATGTGGCTTAGCTGCTGCTTATCTGTGTCAATCCACGGTGTGATCTCACAGCACACTCGTCTATGGTGTCACATTATGCACTGGGCCGCATGCATCTACTATTCCCATTATGCACCTTCATTCATATGTATTGCATTTTTCTGCCTTTATTATTCTTGAAACTTATTTTTATTGTCTTGCTCTTACGTGATGTCTTTTTCTTGTTATAAATCATTATACAAGTAGATTATACAGGCTTGCTTTTATTTGATAGACCACTTGGAAGCCTCTGTTTTTTTTTTGTTTGTTTTTTTTAAAGTACAAATTTGTGGATTAATGCATTATCTCTATGTGTTAATTCCTATTCAGGGACACTGGAAGCAGTACAATTAACATTTATCATTAGTATTGGTGTTATTATTACTCCTTTAGGAATTGCTCTGTCTATATCCATCATCTACTGTAATACGAAGAGTTTACCATCAGCAAGAAACTGGAGCAGAGCGAGGTCGATGGGGCGTTTCCAGTGTGATTCCTTCTGTAGGGCGATGCCATAGCCTGTGGTGGCAAAAACTTTCCCGCTGCCAATGGTCACAAGCTTGCAGCCCTCATCCTTCCCAGCCATGTAGTTCAGCACAGCAGCATCATAGATAAAGGCATCCAGTTTTCTAGCAGGGGAGAGAAAAATGACTTCTACTTGAGCAGCAGTTATTAAATTACTCGCTGCTCCTTTACCCAGTGCTGCTTTATGTGTTTTTTTGAGAGTACACTGATCCTTGGCAGACGCTTACCCTGTTTTGAGGCTGTTAAGGGCATCCTCCACTCCCTTCTGGTTGTATTTGACCATGTGGGAGTGCATCTCGGGGTAGTTACTCCTTATGTTGCGCTCTGTGCTGCCATTTGGGACCGTACCAAAACGGAACGGCGGGTACTGCTCCTGTGGCTTCTGAAACTGTTGAGAAAAAAAGCAAAAAGGAAACCACATATTTACGATATTGATTTATTACACAACATATGTCTTGGAAGGGTGCAGTTGATTAGAATTGCGTTATGTTTTTTCTACTTTTTTAACCTCAGCTCTTTCCATTCTGTACAGTACACTGGCTTGTAAGCCTAGAAATATATTCCTTTTTTCTCCCGTGTGATTCCTGCTTGCATTCTCAAGTGTTGTTTAGTCAGTTATCTTGCAAGCCTTTTGCTCTGTTAATTTGCACCTATAAATCTGTGATTTGAAAACATAATGACCAGAAATGAACTCTGTGCCAAGGCCATGGTTTCCTGAGGGTTCGGCAATTGCTTCACCTTTGCTTTGTCTCAGATTTTTTTTTTTTTTTTTTTTTTTTAAAGAAAGAATTTGTAATTTTCTGCTTTTGCTTTTGGCAGCATATGCATTTAATTAGCCACGAGGGTGGGCAGCAGGAGTGGGGGTTGGAATACAACTGCAAAACATTGTTCTTTCTCGTCAGCCTCATGCAAACACATCGGCAACGAGGCGATTTGAGCTTTATCTGTGAGAAAGGGGGCAATGTCGTCTCAGGCCATTCCATGCAAATGAAGACCTCTGCTGCAAGCTCCACTCAAGTGCAGGACAAATTCTAGAGGTGAGTGTGTCGTTAACCTGCTAAATAAATGGTACTGGCACTTTACAATGGCTGTACAGTGTAATACTGTCCTCCTTTACTTTGGGTGGAGGGCGTCAACATAATGACGGACATTGATGATGGTGACCTAAACTAAGGGTCCCTCACTGTAACTTGATGGCATGAAATTGAAACCAGTTGTCATTCAAACATTTCTCAAAGGCCGAGCTGCTCTGCAGGCAGAAATGATATTAGTTGTGGATTTAAACTTAAGTAGGCGAGGTCAAAAACACACATTTTCCCTGATGAAGCGGAAGCCCAGTGTAAAAGGCCAGGGGGAAGACAGGATCTAATTATTATCAAGGCCAGCACTCCCAGTAACTGAAATCTGGGTTAGCTGTTAGAGAGAAACTAAATCCCAAACCCAAGTCTCTGTGACTGTCACCACCTTTTGAACTCCGTGGCTGGTGACATCACCTGCCACCAAACACCACTCACTCCACCTGTCACCTTTAAAGGTCAGGCTTCACAGAGGCTCGGGTTTGGGGTTTAATTACTCTTTAATTACTCTGTCCTGCCAAGTTAGTCGTAGTTAGTCATTTGAAGTTTGTTATTTGAAGTTAATAAAGGAAACTCTCCCGAGGTGCACACATATAATACACAAAGGCCTGCAAATATGTCTGAAGGAATTTAAGTCACACAAATCTTTTTCGTTTTTATGCTCCGTGCTTTCATCACCAAACATTTTCATGTACACGCTGGCCTTCATCAGGGTCAGAATAAAATGGAGAGGAGTGGTGCAACTTGAATAATTTCAAACAGAATTCCTTCTTTGTCATTTATATTTACCAGTTGATGGACGTGCAGTCTAAAAATCTGTGGTGCTTCAGCTATTCAAGTCAGCCAATGAGATTATTCTGCCTCCAGAGTGCCTTGGCCACTGTTTTTTTGTTGTTTTTTTTAAACTGCAATCTGTATACTTCAAAGGGCAGAAATGTGGCGCGGCACACACAAACAGCGGGTTGACCCCCATGCTCGTGGTGTCCATGCATATTTTAGAAGCGAGGTGTCCTTTACATAAGAATGAGCTGATCATCTGTCACAGCCTTATCATGGCCAAGTGTCATTAGAACATAGGGCGCTGGTTGTATCCATCACTCTCCTCTGAAACACTTGATGCAAGGTCATCTCTATGGCTTCATCTTGTACCTCATTTACATTCTCTTAACCTGAGGGGTCCGACACAGCTGGACAAACAGCACATCATCTCTCCTCTCCCTGCGTGAGCCATGCTCAGTGCTGTTCAAATATTAATCTACGGACTCACTGTCAAAACTCACTCGGTTTCACTCTCCCTCTCTCTGTTTCCCTCTCTCCACACAGCAGACTTAATGGATAATGAGGCAAGAATTGTAAACGAGTTTGCTGGAATCCCAATGAGTGGTGGACATCTTGGTCTTTTCCTCAAATGCCCCCTTTAATCCCTTAGTGCCTGCAAGCGAAGACTCTACAAATCACGTATTGCACTGAAGGTTTAACTTGGATTTCCTTGTCAATACTCTTGACAAAGCACATGCTTGGCCCTGACAAATATGCCTGAGATAATACTGGAAATTATAATCACTGTCTGCTCATAAAATACACTTGTGTACTCGATTTCACAGTCTTTTCACAGACATCGGCATTCCAAAGACATTATAGGATGTAATTCAATTTCACCACGTGCACTATGGAGCCGTTCATGTTTTGTGGGAAAGTGAAAAGTCAAAGGCGTGACATTGCCACTCCAGCAGTGGGCTATTTGCCTCTTCTTGTAGCTGTACCACATACTGTTTGCACACCCAAAATAGACCACTTTGTGTTTTGCCTAAGCCTTACATCAAACATGACAGCATGTCCAATGACACCCCCCCGGCCTCCCCTCCCAACACATGCACAGCCAGGACTGTCAATGACAGAGCCTCCCTACCTTTTTGTCACTCAGTCCAGAGACTGTGTCGATGTATTGCTCCTGGATCATGAAGGCTGCCAGGTTGGCCGTGTAGGAGGCCAGGAAGATGACAGCGAAGAAAGCCCAGACCAGGACCATAATCTTACTGGTGGTGCCCTTTGGATTCTCAATGGGAACTGAGTTGTTGAAGACAATTCCCCACAGCAGCCACACGGACTTCCCAATGGTGAAGGTGGGGCCTCCGGGATCTAGGGAGGATAAAGTCAAGAGTGTGTTATACAGAGAGTCTAAAGACGGGACTCAAGGTCTCAGACTCCACGTGGTTCAAAATGTTGGGGAGAATCCAGTTGTCTCCTCGGACGGATACGCTCTCACTGCCGCTGGAAGTCTTCTGATACAGACTTTCTCCCCCTCATATGTGACTCCAATCTGATGTTTTCAAATCTGTGTGAACAGCAAAAAGCCACATCGAGTTGCACTTTTGACACCCTTGATCGAAGCCTGGGGAAGGCACTATGGATCAGACTCAGTCCATTTGTCCGTTCATCCATCCGTCACACTCAATTTCTGAGCCTCTGCTGCCTGTTGCTTTGGATGAAACTTGCAGGATTGATGGATTTTGACACTGGAGTCCAGCATTTTTTTTTATCCAAACCCTGCTTGGTCCAACACAGTGCCACCACCAGGTCAAAACATCCCCAAACTTCAAGCAGCAATGTCTCCAACACCATTGTCCCAATTTTGAGGTACCTTTGGGAAGATGATGTAGCTTTACATTGAGATCAGGCTTTTATGAAATAAGACCAATTGGCTGAGCGCAGTGCCACCAACAGACCAACAGGGCCCTAAACTTCATGTTCAATATCTAAGACAATATTGGTTCAATTTTGATGAACTTTTGGCGAATGATTTGGGGTTTTACATTGATATGAAGCCACCAACAGACCAAAAAGTCCCCAAGCTTCAAGCAGTAATGTCTCAGAAACCAAACATGCAAAGTCCCACTGTGGTGGACATCTTGGTCACTGTTGACTGGGGGAGGAACGAGACTCACCTTTGGCACTGACCAGGCTGCGGTTGTACCCCACTGGACTGCAGTATTCAAAGACGAACACTGTGATTGCCACCACGGTCAGACACATAACGAACATCATCACCCACACCGCTGGACTGTATGGCTCTGCAGAGGGAGGTGACAAGAGTCAGGGAGGTAAAAATAACTGAGGGAAAAGGACGGCAATAACTGAGCAAGAAAAAAAAATCAAGATTCAAACCTTCATCTATTAGTTCAAGAGTAGAAATGTAAATGTCTGGGTGGAAATCTGGCCCAGGTCCTTTGCTGCATTTCATCCCCTCGCTCTCCCCTGCCTTTCCTGTCTCTCTCTCTAATGTCACTATCAAATAAAGTAGAAATGCCAAAACTAATCTCATTAAAAAAAAAAATACATTGGCTAAACTGTGGGCCTCCTATTGGTGATCATCATGAGGCAAATGACCATTAGTATGAGTGAAAACAATAATTTCAGAAGAAGATGGGATAAGATGAAGCTTGAATGATCTTTTATGATTATACGATCATAAAATAAGTTCTTGCAGCAGAAAACAGAAAAATATCACAGTCAAGACAATCTGAATATTAATAATGAGGGTCAAAAGAGGGTTATGAAAGTATTTTAAAAATGGTGTAATTTATACCACCATCAGCCTTAAGGGGAGAACAGCAAAGATGGCAATAGAACATACTAGTACAAATAATGATAATAGTGGTATATTATGAATTCACATCCTAAAGACTGTTAATAGCATAAACTCTGAGATCCTGTAGCACTGATTTACTCGGACGCACGGACACAACCAAGCCATGTCCTGACTTGGCTTGACTTTCGCCGTTTCTCCTTTTTCAAGTTATTTTGTCCACATTTTCTCAAGGCGAGCCAAATCCATCCAGAAGGAAAATCACTCTTTTCTTCAGACAGGCACGGATGAGTTGCTCACCTAGAAAGGCCGAGGGTGAGACCGTCCCGTTACTTCTAGCCACCATCACACTGATCCCCGTCTCCACGAAGGGTACAGAGAAGTCAATAATCTCCGAGCGCTCCTCGTTTATGGTCAGTGAACCAATGGCCATGTCTGCCCGCTTGTAGAACACCTGCGAAGGGAGGAAAGTCAATAGAGATATTTTTGGATGAGATGAAAGAGTGAATGAAGAGAGTATGTGTCTTGCGCTATCATAAATCGGACACTGTGTAGCAGGGGCATAATAGGGGAAGGCCACCGCTGACCTTTGAGATAAATCTCATCTATCAGCAGCGTCAACACACAAGGTCTCTGTGCTTGAGGGTGATGTACGGTCTCATCCTTACAGCTGACAGCACAACACCCACTCTGCGGGCCGGTCAGACAGCACAACTCAAAAGCCTATCCCAACGTTATGTTGCCTTTTCACAAATCCATTGTAAGGCAGGATCTGTCATCAATCCTAATCCCTAATCCAGTACTCGGTATTGCAGCATATAGAATAATACCTGTTACATAAGGCCTCTGCTGACAATGCATTAAGAGCAGGGAACGCGTGTAATGCTAATCATCTCAGAGCAAAGGTCACTGGTTGTCTAGCCGAACAGGAAGTCGTGCTGTTTTTCCCTCAAGTTTGGAGCTCTGCAGCCCCTGCCGGTATGCCTCCTACTATTAATACCGCCTGTGAAGGGCTTTGCATAGCATATAGTGCCACTGTTTATCATGCTGATGGAGAGCTGGTAGATTTACAGTCCAGTCACTTCGCCTCATGCAAGCCATTAGCCGTCCTATGGAGGTTGATGCCCCATTGAGCACAATAGCCTCCCTGCTCCTGGGAGGAGAGGAAAAACAAAAAACATATCACCACAGCTAATGTTGAACTCTCCAACTCTGAAGAACGGGCCAGCCACAAGAACTGATTCATATGAGATTATTCAGTTTCCCTCACACCTACCCTATCCTTTTTTTATTTACCACAGTTCCTCACCAACCCCAACTCCCTTCAGTGTGCTACTAATTCATTTACTCATTAATTGCTGGTTCAAACCGCCCTGCCTTTGACTTCAGAGAAAGATAGGACTCAGTCTCAAGGCTTCCACCTCTGTTTACCCACATGCATAGTGGCATCCAAGGTTATACTGGTGCTAATCATGATGTACTCATGATTCGAACAATTAAAAGACAAACTCGCGACTACTTCCATGACTGTCCCAAATTTAATCACAGCATTTTTATCCCACAATGAATCTTTGTCAGGTCAAAGCGAAGCCAAACTGTCTTATGAGTGTCATCAATCTTCCACGCCCCTTGGTGTGGACGGAGGATCATAATTGCTTTTTAAGTACCTTTAAACACACTCTAAAATAACATTAAACATTCAAAAGGCAAACAGTAAAAGTTTTCATGCAATAACACCATCACACTGTACATGGTTTTCTCAAAAATGTGATTATGAGCTGTATGTTCATATTATTTTTTTGACTTGACAAAGGATCAAAACTTCCTAAAATTGGAAGTAAGTACTCTAGCACTTTTTACCTGTATTATTTTGGTTCTGCATGTGCGAGTAGACCTTACTTTTGAAGTTGGCTCTTAACCTGGCAAGACCGCCTTAGACCTGCTATTGAGAAGTAGCTGATAGACAACTGGCAACGTGGCTTTCCTGAATGTGAGTGCCACACGTTGTGTTGAAGGATTTTCGTTCTTACCTCGCCAATCATCCCGTTCCAAATTCCCCGGACCAGCTTGCCGTGCTTCCCGTTGGTGACCAGGTAAAGGTCGTAGGAGAACTTTATGGTGCGGGACAGCTTCTTCAGGATGTCTATACAGAAGCCCTTACAGCACAGCTTGGTGTAGGGCTCAGTGTGACCCACGATGCTGAACACAGAGAGACAGGAGGAGCGAAAGAGAGAGACAGATTCCGATTATTCTGATTGTCGTCAAAAACTCGGTTATTCCTCGGGGTGTCATTTGGAGGTCAGTGCAAAGTTCTTCTTCTTTCTTGCCATGAGTATTGGTTTCATTATCACTGCAGCTTTCTATTGATCTAGACAGCTCTGTTCTGATTGTTATAAATGATACCATTAAACCCTCATTATGAGTTATCAATTGAGGGGGAAATGTCCAATTATTCTCCAAAGCATTTTTTAGACAATTACAATGCTATCAAGTCTTATCTTTCAAATATATTCAGCTTATTTTCAATGGAAACAGGGATGCAGCCAGTTTACGTTTTGTTTTGTTTTTTGTGCAAGACTTCCAATCAGGCGATTCCGGTCACTGGCTAGCTAACTCACTTTTCACTGTAGCACTTAATGCAACGACTGATTGATTTTTGTCACATTGTCAAATAAGCTAGTGAGGCTAGTTAGCAGGGAAGAGATCGAGTGGAGGCGCAGCACAAAGAAAATGGAAGTTCGATCAGCTGTTTATTTCAGTCTCCAAAATGGGGTGGATAAAGCAGCATTGCTTGAGCAGGCAAATTCCCTTTACATGGGACCTACTGCTGTATTTCACACAGTGGGGTGCTCAGCCACTCATCTAGTTGCCTAAGCACACTGCCAATCACAGCTATCAGCACACAGCCGACTCAACCCTATGGCTCCATTCCCTGTGTAAGGTGAGTGTGTCACCGCTCTGCACCTGAACACAAGAGAGCCTCGAGTGGCTTCTTCTTGCACCACATTAGTGAAGTAATGCCTAACGTGCCTTGGACCGGTCCAGGGCACACTAGGCACGGCGGCATGGGTGGCAAACCCTGGAGTAGATGCCATCTGCTCGTGTCTGGAGTGCCTTTCTGCTGAGGGGCTTGATTTAGCGTCCCGCGTGGTGAGATAGCAACCTCACCAAGAACATTCCTGCATGTAGCATCACGGATTTGTGTCTGCTTCAGTCTAAAAAAACGGCCTTCAGAAACCCTCTTCAGAAACAGGCAGGGAGGGTTGAGGAAAAAGCAAGAACAGGCGACGAAACCGGTGAAAGACCTCGGGGCTGAGGCCCTGACATCAGAGGCGTGGAGCGGGAGAGGGGACAGGAGGAGCCGCGGAGACCGGCCGGACCACGAGACTTCACAGGATTGTGTATTATGTCACAGCTACGACAGATGGACGGACAGCTGGGCGGACCAAAACAAATCCGACGCAAATTAATCACAAACAAACAATGGCAGACAGGAGTGAAACATAATGCTGAATTATTTGACTAGCTAGTGGTAACTCAGCCGCAGCACATCGGCAATCTTTAAAATCGCTCACGTAGACCTCATCGCTGTCATCATCATTAAGGTGCTTTGGGACCATTTTTAAAAATCAGTAAGTGATACTCCAGTATAACTGCTGTAAACCAATTAATCGATTGCTCGTCTATATCATTCAAGTGGTTTTGTTGGCCTGCCTCTCCCATAAATCCTTCCACGTTAATTCCTGCCACAAAGATATATTGTGACTTTATCTCTCCCTCTTACTGAGGCTTTGCTAGAGAGTTCATCACGTTGGATTTTTCCCCTCAGATTGTCACCTGTTCCACTGTTTGTCATTGCCACAAAACTTTAGGGTGTGATATGATAATGAGTTTTGTTAAAATGCTACAAGTGGCGGCATTTACTCTTTTTCTGTTTACACTCCAAGGCTCTCTCTCCCTGCGCTCTCTTTACTTTCTTTACCCCTCCCTCCCTTCCAAAGACCAAACAGTTTGACCCACGCTTGGATGCTTAGCAGATTTCACGATGCAAAGCCATTTTAATGAGGACGTACCCCCGCGTGGTACCTACCACATACCAAGCAACCTGAGTGACCCTGACAAAAGAGCTGCTTGTTCGCGGTTCCTGCTCGCATAGGAGTCTTCAGAGGGAGGATGCAGCGGAAGCTAATAGGACAGTGCCGCCTCTGCATGCTAAGCAGGAGAGGCTGACGTAGGGGTAAAAATCAATTCCTCTTACTTATCAGCAGGATTACCACAAACGTGGGGATGAAAATGTCCTTCAGTTTCACACTAAGAGGGTGACGACAGCGAGTTGAGTCAGGGATGAGGGAGGGACCAGCACTGCATCACACCCTGCGCTCTGCGATTCAGGATGGGGACGTTTCAGGCAGGCAAGAGTCTAGTTTAGTAGGTTTTGCATTTGTGGTGAATATGTGCAACCACCGTGCTTTTTAATGGGACAGTTAATGTGAATCCCAATGTTGATTCCTGCGAGTTTCACCACAAAACGTCAAGCTGCACGTCACCAAACTCGCTTCCTTATTTCGGTTGTAAAACAAGCAGGTAAGTCCGACGGGAACATTTCACATTTACCGACAAAAAATCACCGCTAAAGGGAGTGCAAGGCGGTTCCCTGATGGTTTTTTGACAAGAACGAGGGTAAACTGTTTTGTACCGCTCGTAACATTGCGGTGGAACATACATCGATTCACCGATACTTGATGCCGAGTCTGCATCCAGATCTGTGGCAAGTGATGAATGAGTCAGTGTGAGTTAGACTGAATATGCATGGTTAGTGGTAGTGTAATATAACTCACAAAGAGATGCAGGCGTGGGTCTGTTTGCGTGACAAATTGTGTGTGTGTGTGTGTGTGTGTGTGTGTGTGCTTGAGAGGGAGAAAGAGAGAGAGAAAATAGGTTTGGAATAAATGGTCTCAAATAAAATGTTTAAAAATGGTGTGAAAGCAGATTCAAAACATCACGTTGGATGTGGAATATAAATCAGAGATGGAGAGACAGTCGCCGAGTGAGGCGGAGGAGAGAGAGAAAATAGCAAAAAGCAAAACATCTGACATGAAATTTAGAAAAGTCAGTGATATCCTGGAGGGACTGGATATCTACAGTACAACCTTAAAATGTCGAGGTAAAGCCGCTGTACCTGACAGTTTGAGGTACAATGAGGTTCAGTTTTTTCAGGAATCGAGAAACTGCTGTGGGTTGAATGACAGAAGTCTATATTTTGTTTTGCTGTACACTGCAAAAAAAAAAATCTTAATCTGAAGGAGTCATTTAATCATAATATTTTATCCCCACTTTGCCAGGATAAAAAAATCCCACCTATTTCAGAATTTTTTGGGGGGGGAACTTTAAATATGCTGAAACAAGGCAGAATAAAGCAAATCAGACTACTAGTATAAAGAAAATTTCAGTGGAAACAGATAGAATTATCTTATCTCTTACAGAAAAACATGATTTTAATACTGAAAATGAGACTAAATGAATGATGGTTTTTTTTTGCAGTGCGTCAAAACAAGCTGTGAAACATTAAACTGTCTGCATTTCAACCATTTTGGCCTTCATCAAGGCACGTCACGTGACTTATTATGACCTCTATTTGACATAAAGCCACATTCACATCATACTGGCAGAGGCAAACGTACAGGATGATAAATCTCTCCTACAGCTTGGAAAAGTTCACATTCATAACTCGTTAGATGCCAACACTAATACCAAGCAGAGTTTGTTGTTATTCTGAGAATTTAACACCATATAGATTATTATTATCTTGGCCTGCTGGAGTCGGTGGATTCACTGCACTGTTTGCCACCTGTGTTGACACACCTCTCAATTCTTGATGCCAAGTAGATTATATCAGTGCCCGCGAAAAAAATCCCACCTAATCCTACTCGTTATCACCACAAGAAAGCTGACATGAACTGTTGCTCCCACTTCCCCGTGGCGTGGACGCGGCGTAAGCCTCTGGCGGACTCCTCTGAAAGACTATCTTGATTTCAGCAAAACTGCGTCAAGTGGATCAGTTTTAGACAAAAGTAATGTCTATATTTATTAATCCACCAGGAGATTTTTGTGTACAGATAATTGTGTGCCTTCGGATAAACGGTGGAGTTAAGGTGCAGAGCCAAACAGCGCATTAGGTGGGCAGTGCAAGGTGATGCGGCGTGGAACTAGCGAGCCATGGGCGGGATGCAGAGAGCACTAATGACACGTCACCCCTAACCTCCTCCAGACCTTCAGTCTAATGGACTATGCACCCACACGTCGGGCCGGGGCGGAGGCTGGGAGGCAATGAGACGAACAGTCAAGTTAGCGAGCGGGCAGAGCCGAGCCGCAGCAAAAGGAAACAAATGAACACTTAGAGGGAAAACGAGCGTCTCTCTCAGCTGCCACACCAGACCCTGAGTAAACACCGCGGTCCCAGCTTCCCCCGTGTCACCAGCTGCTGCGGCGCAGGCCTGGGGGTTTAACCAGGCTGCAGGCTGCATGGGAAATGGCCTCTGGGAGTAGATGTGTGTGTGTGTGGTTGTCTTTATGTGTTTGTGTGGTCATTTATTTAAAGTTTGGACACTCCTAGGAAGCTGTTTTAAGGTGCTCTGTGGATGGTGAGTGTACCAGACCGTCATGACCACAGTCACAGTCTCCTGTAAACCGCAGGGGTGTAGTGTTTAAGTTCATTTTACTGAAGTGTTGTAATCCACTACATTTGAAGTCTCATAATTACTGATTAACATTTTGTAGGCTCTCTATAAACATCAGAAACTTTGGCAGCGTAACAGGACTGTTGCAGGGGAAGGGAAAGTGGTAAATTTACAAGAAAAACTCAGAACATTTAAGAGAAAAAAACTCAGACATCCTCTGAGAATAAAGTGGTAAATTTATGAGAAAAAGCTCACAAAATTTATGAGAAAAAAACTTAAAATTATGAGAAAAAAAACCTCAAAAATGCTAAGATTATAAAGTTACAAATTTACAGGAAAAAACTTTTCTTTTTCTTTTTGTGATCAAAGACCCAAAATTTGTGGTTTTATAATCTCAGAATTTTCATTTTTTTCTCATAAATTTGTGAGTTTTCTCTTTTTTACTTTAATCTCAGAATATTGCTCCTTCCCTACAATGGCCCTAATCTGCTGTCGTAGAAGCTGGACCATCATAAACTGTGGAAACTTTCACAATGAACTGTTGGCAGAAATGAAAAGAGTTATCTGTCTTTACGTTGTTTTGGCTTTTTTTTTTTTTTTTTTTTAAAAAAAAAAAAATTT
>OMLB01018203.1:15150-46694 GCA_900302555.1 Myripristis jacobus | reverse complement strand
TTTTTTTGGTTTTTTTTTTTTTTTTTTTTTTAAATAAAAAAGAATCTGGTTTTAACTTTTTAACTTTTTTTAACCATTGTCCTTTAAGAGTTTCATGTGAAAAATCACACGCAACAAAGTAATTGTTTGTACAAAGTAACTTGGTACCTCATGAGTGTATTTCAAATGAGTTACTTTTGACCTCAGCAGCAGATGTTTACAGCAGTACTTCTGCTTTCACTTAGGTAAAATATCAGAAAGGTAACCATAAGTTCTATTTGAGCAGAAATTTCTGGCATTCTTTCCAACGTTGCTTAGCTGTCTGTACACTTCAGGATCTACCATGTCATGTAAATCCAAAAACATCACTTTGGTTTGGTAACTGCATCCTAAAGCTCTCAAACATTCGCCTCTGGGATGATTATTTAATTTATTTAATGCAAAAATACACCTCTTATTAGCCTAAACAATAAAGTGAGGCTGCAGTGGACAAGAGCATCTCATCCTGCTTGACTGAGTCTCCATAGATATGAAAATGCAAAACAATAAATAAATAAACAGTAAAAATGAAAACCTTCCTCAACAGCAGTGAACTGTGCTCTGTGCAGCTCTGTGCCAGAGGAAGCCGGGCTCACCAGTGTCTTTTGGCGCTCCCGATTCTTTGGTACAAAACATCACAGAGTGGCTACGCTGTAAAGCAGTTAACGCTGTGATTTCTGGGTATTAAAGTTCAAACCGTTTGACAAACCGTTGGCATTTGGATCCACAAAGTCGCTCGGTGCGGCTTTAGTTTTACTGGTGCTACGTTATGGCCCTGCTGCTGCTCTGTGGCCCTGGGGAGCTCATACCGCCGCACTCAGTCTCAGCTCTAATCAAATCAACTTATGATCTAACCCCCATTGAACACAGCTAATGTATGATGACATTATCTTCCCAGGTCAATACCACCCTTCACCAGGGCATTACCTCTGAATTAATCTCTGCCAATATGCTCTGAGGGAGAACAATCTCTCTGCGGTACAAAGCCAGTGAAGAAGAGAGTTTGATATTTGTGCGACCTGAGGCCCGGTCTCGCTGGAGAACATGCGTGATTCAAAGCGAGGAGTTAAGCCTCTATTTGTTGCTGTTAAACCAGGACTGAGCTGAGCATCGGTGCCCGTTTGCCAGGTCTCTCTGAGGAGGAATGAGTGAACAGCACAGATGGTCTGGTAGGCAGGCGGACTGTACGGCTCAGGGCTTGAGGGATTGAAACGGAGAACCCGCCTGACTGATGAGTCCCCACTCGGATGGCAGTGGTGTGGGTGTGAGTTATAGGCCTCACAGGGGTTCTGCGGGAATCTTTGGACTTGGGGGATATTCAAAAGGGTAAAAAGGTGTCTAGCCGGCCAGTAATGGATGTTCCAGACAACCTCACTTTACCCGCCTTGAGGAAATTCATGTGTCTCGGCTTGAGCTTTGGAAACGTCTCCCTATGCACAAGATTTCATCTTCAGCACGCCAACAACTGCCCAGGGGTTGGTTGTTAGGGATCAGGAAGCCTCAGTCAGCTTTCAGCGCCGCACCCTTAATCGCTCAAAGTGTCTCCTTCGGTCGGCCGCCCTGCTGACTGCTTCATTGAACTTCTCATTGACTTTATCTGCTTGCACCTTTTCTGCAACTCCAGGAAAATGCTCCATTGTTCGACAAGGGGGGATTATGCACTATTTATACTGATGGAATGATTTGGTCAGCATGGGCAATAAAGCACTACAGTGGTCTATTGCACTGAAGGGATGTGATCTTCATCTTCCATTCCCCTCATCTCGTTAACACCATTGTCAGTAATGGATAATGGCCAGCGCTTCTCTCGCCAACTAATGAACACCAATATCAGTCTCTAGGTGGCCAGGATTGATGACATGGCCTAATCGCCCTGTCTAATTGATATTCCACCATGCAGCACATATATTTCCCTTATTGGGTCACAGTGTGATATTCCACTCTGGCCGAGCGGCCTAATGAGTATCTCACCTCATTGAGTGATAAGAAGCCATGGCTGGGCTAATGGCGGGGGAAGAGCCTCTTGGTCTCATACCTAATGACACTCTCAAGTTCGATACCTAATCAATCAAGCAGCGCGTGTTAACATGTGAGAGCACATGTGGAGCTGTACAGTGATGTAGCTGGGTTTGCATGGTACCACGGCATCGTTCACAGCTTGAATCTTTAGTCTAAATGACGCACAGTGTGAGGACCAACTGGTGCACTCAGACTGGACGTGAAAATACTGTAATGAGACCCAAGACAGATGTGCTCTAGAGCCATTTTGAAGGGGAAAAAAAAGTTTATAATTCAGTAGCCCTAGGATATATCTAAGACCATCCATTATGAAACTGTTTTTGTAAGACAAAAACTTAAAGGTGCATTCTGTAGGACTTTTATGTAAAAACGCAACTGCCCTGGTAGCCTAATAGGCAACAGAGAAGAGTGTCCCATCATTCCCTGTTGAAATGATGCTGAATTGCTCCATGTGTCCTGATGAAATTCTTGGTGTCAGGCTTAAATCAAAACTTAAGTATGAAATCCAAGCTTTTTCTTGAACAGCAGCAAACACCATCCAGAGAAAGCTGGATTCACCGTTAGATCTTTGTTCTCTATTGTCCCTTTGGTATCCTTTGGTAGGAAGCACTACAGGCAGTATAAGTATACTAAGAAAGTTCAAACTGTTTTCCTCTCGCTGCCATTTGGAGCTGCCAATGTGTGAATCTGGCTTGTGCGGCTTGACTTCACCTACACCTTCATCAAAAAACACAGCATGATTTGTTTTTATTCTGAGGACGTTTTCACACCGATTTGCTTTGGTTCAAATCAGTGGATTAGTTAAAATTTTGGTGCTTTGTTCATTTGGTTTGGTTTTCTTTTCTTTTCTTTTTTTGGTTTCATGTTTATTTAGAGCCCTTAATGACAGTTTCAAAGGGGTTTACAGGCCCTCAAAACCAAACAACAACCCCTGAATCCTCATAGCGGGTAACAAAAAACTCATTAAAAAAAAAAACCCAAGGACAAATAGGGGAAAAATGGAAGAAATCTGCACAAGGGCCACAAAGACAGGGAATCCCTTTCAAGGTTTAGGGTTATTGCAACAAGTGGTGAGTAGGCAATTATTTAGCCAATGCCACATCTAATGGACATGCAGTGCCATCAGCAGCTTTGGCGTTTGTTCATTATTGCTCATTTGGACACAAGACCATGTATTTCCTCATTGCTCCATGTCAACCCTCTATTCATTTTGTCCCTATGTTGCTAACTGCTAGCTGCTAATGCTACTAAGGTGCTTCTTATGGATCTTTATTTATGAAGCCATAACTCAGAGGTTGTTTGTGACCAAGGGAGACACTAAATTGGCACACTTTTCCTCTGATTGGCTAACTCTAACCATAACCCAACCCTAACCCTAACCTTAACCAACAAAAGCAGCATTTACTGGCCAATCAGAGGCGGGTAGCATGGGCATGCAGGTCCACTATGTCAATTTAGTCCCTCTCTTGTAACCAAGCAGGTGTGAAAGTGCCGTTAGGTTATAAAATGTGAAGGAGTCATTGTTTCCTAACGGTGGACCTTTTTTCTTCCACTGGAATGAGACGTTCTCAGCCGTGGCGTGCATCACTTACGCTTCTGTCTTGTTGGACTGTCGCCGGCAGGGCACAGTGTTGCTGACACATGTGCCTGTCAGGGGGTCCACTGCCTCCACAATAACAAATGGCCGTTCCTCCAGGGTGGCTACCGTCAGATGCCTGTAGTCTGACACCGGCTCCAGATAGGACCCGTACCGCGGCCACACGGGGTATCTCATCTGCAGAATACCCGACTCGTAGGTCCCCACCTGGAAGAGTTGAGAGAGAGATGGAGGCTAAATCAGCATGCACTTGTGAAAAAAATTCATGCCCCTACCTCCAGATGGAGGATAAGACTTGTTCTCAATCAGGTGGACATTGATGGGTTCGAAGACAAACACACAAGGACACAGGGTTTCTGTTCAGCCCTGTGAAAGGACCACAGAGATTGTTGCTGCAATAAAGAGTCTGGGATGCCAGAAATCACAGCCTCTTCAACTCGACCTCAAAAGACTTACAGCACAGAGTGAAACGATGGTGAGGACCGCGTGCCTCGCATCAATCTCAGAAAAAACCCGGTGAGGACACAGAGACACACGGTGCCGCACAACATATCACAACCACTCGTGTTAATATTGATGTGTCTGTTGTTTTCTTTTTCCATCTGACTTTGAGATTACATTGTGTTATCCGGCTTCTTTTTGATTTGTGACTCTGGATCGAGTGCGGCGCTGGGGAGGAAGTTTAGGTTGTAAACAAGTTGGATAAAATTGATTCTTGGGTCACTGGGGAAGTAGAAAGTGCAATTATACATCTACCGCAATGAAGGCAATTCCACCCCCTGTTATATTACCAGTTTGCTAATTTTAATTGGGTGTTGCTGGGAAAGGAGCGTTCAAGCAAGCAGAATACATCATCGAGATTTAGAATAAACTATTACGAGCTCGCTGACTTGAAGGAGCTGTGACCTGTTTTTGTAGCCAAGTTCTCACCTTCTGCTTTAGAAATGGGAATGAAGGCCACAGGCGACCAAGTGACCCCAATTAACTGAAATATTGATCCATCCCATTGATTATTAGGAAGTTTATGATGTATATAATGTATTGACGCTAAACATTTATGTCTCTGTAGTGATTCACAGGTCATTTACCACACAGATTTGTGCGTTTTTAGGCATTCAACTGTCACAATTCACAGCAATTATCAGGGTTTCAGTGTTTTGCACAGGACACATGACGCAGTACAAGTCTAATTAAAACAAGTGATAAGATGTGGATGCTTTGCTGTACAAACGTTCCTCTTGTGTTATAATTCATTTGAAGATGCTACACGTATTGCAATGAATTAAATGTTTATACCATTTACTTTGCAAAAGTCATCACCCCTCGGGGCTAAAATTAAATTATTAAGGTTAATCACCGGCTCAAAATGACTGAAGTATTTCTAATTACAAGGCGGAAATGAACACAATTCATTACACTGTGATCATACCGCATTTTATGTCCACTACAATAACAGGAACACAGTCAGTTTAATTGACGAACTTTTGTTTCTGTCAGAGTATTTATGGCATTATGGCTGCAAAGAACAACAGCACCCTGCAGGGTAAAATGGACTGGCTGCTAATTAAAGGAGTATCTGATCTCAACACAAACCATCAGTTAGCTCTAGTCAATAGCCCATTACAGATGTTTACTGTTCTGCATGCACGTGTGTGTGTGTGTGTGTGTGTGTGTGTGTGTGTGTGTGTGTGTGTGTGTATGCATGCGTACATGTGTGTATATGTGTGCATGCATATAGATTTGCAAGCCTGTAAATGAATATTTGTTGCCAATCAAATGCTGGAAAAATCTGGTTTTGGTGCAAACCGTTCATATAGGAGCTCATCAGCGTTTAATTGACTTAATCTGTTAGAAGACCTGAATTTGCAGCAGTGAAATTAAATTTACTGATGAAACTGTGAAGTAACAACAGTAGCTACTGTGGCCTGCTGTTTGAAACATACATAATTAGGGAACTAAGACAGTGATATAGAAGAATTATAAAAGTACAATGGAAGCAAGGTCATTTGTATTAGACTAGCTGCTCTCGGTTTCTGTCAGTAGCCAAGCAAACAAACTCCACAGTAACGTCGGTTTTGTTGCTTAGCGCTCAGTGCAGCACAAATTTAGGCTTTAATGCACAGAATAAACACAGAACAGGAAAACTGGAACTGACCTTTTTGCAGGAAACTGAGGTGATAAAAACAGATGATGTGCTATGCATAACATAGCAAAAAACAACCACAATGTAAAGCATCTGCATTGTTTTATTTTTCAGTGCCAAAGACTCAACTGTTTCTTGGCCAGGCGCTGAGGTTTTTGGCTTGCAAACGTAAAAGTTACTTTCTAGTCCATGCTTGGGAACAAAAACTCCCCACTCAAAGAGTGTCTGTAGCAAAAGTAAAACTTCATAACAAGCCAAGCTCGGTATAATGTAAAGAGGAGAAAAAAGGGAAATCCACAGCAACTCGAGATGCAAGCAGTGAACTTGAGATGTTAATTAGAATCCAGCTCATGACCTATGCCGAACATCATCCCTCGCTCTCTTTTATCTTTACTGTCACTCTTCATTGTAACAAAGAACCGTTTTGCAGAAATGCCAGGAATAAAATCACATTTTTTATTGTCTGAGCAGCACTTTTAATAGCACTTTTGACTTATTCAAAAGCATATCAAAATGAGTGACAAAAAGATAGGCTGAGACTGACGCTGACGACAGCACCAGTACATTTTATACTTCCTCCTGTGCTGCAGCACGGCGCGCCCCGTGAATCTGAATCTGTCTCCCTGATGGAAAGACATCACATGGATTTCCTCGCCATTCTCATGCACGCTAGGCTTGGAGCCAAGTTCGCTGAGGGGAGGGAAGCGTGGATGATGAATTTGAAGACAACATCTGTGAGTGATGATGTGGACAAGCATAAAGAATTGCTTCAGCCTGCATGGATTAATCCTGCGATACACCCAAACTAAATGATGAGGCATTACAGTCCACTGGAGGTCTGCTTTGATAGAAGGGCTCTATATACCCTGTTGGAGATGAGAAAGATGACCAGGAGCTCTTCCATCTCCGTCAGAAAACTGCCAGAACCTGAACCTCCTCAGATGAAGGCACCCAACAACAAAACTAAACAGCATCACTCTCCCTGTCAATATACTTCAACATATTTAAATATAAAACAAATTAACAGTGACCATGATGCTCCCCATAATTGGTGCAGGACCTTTTGGCCTGTTGGTGGCAAAGTCAGTTTTCATTTTGTGGATGTTGGACATCAGAGTAAAAACCCATCATTACCCAAAGGTTTCATCAAATTTGACCTGGCAGTGTAAGAGATACTGAGTGTGAAGTTCAGGGCCCTTGTTGTGCCTGGTGGTGGCGCTGCGGTGGGACAATCAGGTCGACATTCAACATGTCCGACTCCGGCATCAAAATCCACCCAAAACAGGCAGCAGAGGCTCAGAAATCACACGTGACGGATGGACAGATGGGGTCCAATCCGTGGCCTGTTCACCGGTTTTCTATCATGTGGGACAGAAAATGCCTCAGTAATCAGGGTCTGTCACCCTCTATTGTTGCTGGAAGCCTCATTCACCAAAACAGAAATGTGAACCATTTATCAGCGGCTACACAATCACTTCCAAACATGAATGTAGCTGCTGTATCATGGCAAGTAGTTGAGATGCAAGTCTGCGCTCTCATTTCAGGAGAGAGCACGACCAGCAAATTATGTCCATAATCAGCATAATTGTATTGGTTTATTTTGCATTCCAGTCCCACTGAATGTACCTTCAAATTGCTTGACACAACAACTTTCTAATGTTTTCGTATGAGACTCTCATGTGGAGCAGGAGGCATGTGTAAACAGGTATACAAATCCTCATGATGATGTGTTAGTCAGTACTCAGACACTGCAACTTTTTGCATTTTTACATTATTATGTATTGTTATCCATGCACACAAGCACAATATTGTGGTATTATTTAGTAATATAACTCAAATTAAATCCTTGTGGGGGGAGTGAAACACTGTATTATTGTATTCTACCAAAATTACAGCGTCTAATTGGTTTGTTAAGGAGTAAACAGCCTCAGTGGGCCATGTGCTGGACAGGCTTTGTAGTTTGAGGTGGATTCCTTCTCTTCATTTAGTGGCAGTAGCTCAAAAACAGGCAAAAAGAAATTCACACTCTTTATAAAAATCCCTTTTGATCTTGGATTGACTCACATATTCAGTAGACAGACCCTCCAATACAAAGGCCAGTGCATGTTGGCTGCTTACTGCCCACATGAACTGAATCTATCTAAGAAAAGTCACCAAGGGATGTGATCAATGGCCTGATCGGGCCCGGCGAAACGCTGCCACGTCTCGAGTTGGCCTGTAAAGTCCGTCTGCTGAATCTGTGAATACATCCAAGACCGATGAGATTCTTCCCTCTCCCTGTTTTTGTTAAGAAGTAAGAAATGTACAAATGTGTAAAATTACACTATTTTTCTTTGTGTTGCCCTGTTACTGAGAGTTTGTTTCAGTCCAGATTCAGACATGGACAATAAACAGAACAAATAATACATCTGTGCAAATGTCATCTTCCAAGTTCCTCCACTAAAATAATTCCTGTGGTTTGATAGAAAACTTTTGTCTTTAATCAGCAGCAGTTTAACCCTGACGGAGAGAACTTGATGTTGATGTTGAACTTCTTTCCAAAATATGTCGATTGAAATGACTGAGTTCACCTGGCTGCACCTCTGACATTGGGACAAGTCCTGCTGTCATGTCAACAAACCATTAACTTCACACGTTTCTCCACAGCGGATCTGCAGCAGCCGGACTTTAAATGGTAATATATGTTAATGGCATGCTAAACCGTGGCTGTGCTATAGGCTGCAGCTCGGTTATGAATGCATGTGTCATGTCCATGTTGCGCTGATGTTGTGCGCTCCATCAGAGGGAGAAAGACCGTAAAGACTTCATTAAATCTTTGCCTGATGAAGGAGAGCAGGTGTGAACAGAAGTATTTTAAATTACATTTTAATTTGTCCGTGGTTGATTTCTTCATGAAGAATAAGACCTGGGGGGCATGTGTGCCTATTTCTCATTCACAGTGTTTTCTCTTGGCTGAGCGTGTTTATTAAAAAATACCTTACTGTTACTTTTGAACAAACATTACTGCTGTCAAAATGAATTCTGTAGTTTGTATTTACACCTGATTGTTGCAGGATCTTGACCTGTAGCGCGCTCATCTCGACACGAGAATGCACATGATAAAACAAAGTTAATTTACTGAAATGAATGAGTTCGTCTGGAGCGGCACCAGCACGGCACCGGATTGCTGTTCAGTTTGGCGAAAGTGGCATCGACTCCCCACGTGAGCTGTGGGTAAGCGTGGGGAGACACTTTTTCCTCTTTATAAAAGTGTTTTCAGTCCCAGTCCCTGGACCCCGGAGCTCTGCTGGTTTTCGCTCCCAGCTCATTAATTACAGTTATGTAATTAGCTTCATCGGGCGTCCCAGGTGTAAAACAGTCTGGAATAAAAACCAGCAGGGCTCTGAGGATGAGGAGTCCCGAGGATGAGGACCGAAACCTAGTGGGACAGAACACATCAGGTCTGGCCAGGCTTTTTTTTTTTTTTATCTGCGGCTGTGCACTTGTTGGAGTCAAATAACAGATGAAATAGCTTTAAATAAATTCTCACAAAAAGAAATCGATCAATCAATCAAAGCAGTCTATTCCAGAAAATCCCTCCAGTGTTAGGGTGCATGCTATCGGAAATTCATTCATGAACAGTTGTGGTAATTTATAACTCCATAATAATGATTAATTATCATTTTCACTGCTTTTATCAATCAATCTATATATCTAAAGTCTTGACTCTGGACAGGACAAGTTTTTACTGAATTTAATTGAAATGCATGTTGTAGTTTATAACTTTAGCGGTTCAAAGACCCTCTCGTTTGAAAAATTATGTTGTTTGTTTGTCAATGTGGCATTTTATCGGAAGGAAATTGCTCTGTGCTGCTCAAATTGTTAGCAATGAAAGGTTGTTTTAACCTCCTGGATGCTGAACTTTGAGTTTCAACTTGTGCGATTTAATAGAGTCAGATTTCAGCTCCACTAAAGATGCGGATTTTGTTGTTCGCCACTGAAAGGAAACTTCATGAACTAATTAAAAAGATGTTAATTTTTTCGTGCTTGATGAGCGTGTTATTAAGTCGGTTAAAATGTAAATACACCGCAAATATTTGTCAACAGTTCATTATTTTGCTCCCGCTTGTGATTTTTTTTTCCCCCCCCAAATATGAAAATACATGCACAATAATTGTCCTGGAAGAGCAGATACACAAAGTCACTCTCTCTCTTCCATGTTTAATGACTAGAAATCTCACATGTCCGCCTGTTGGTTTCACGCACACTTCACTGTGCTACGGTAAATGTCATTAGCGGCCCGGAGAGATTAGAAAGTGTCACGCTGGACAAAATGTTTTTCATCCTCCTCACATAATCTGGTGTTTGTACAGGAACGGGGACAATCCTGTCTGATCATCCAGCTCATCTCAATGGAAAATGAAAAATGTGAGAGGGAAAAAAACAAAAAATTGCTCAAACATCTTGATTCTCACCTGGCGCGTTAGTTATTCCGCTCTCCTGCCGGCCTATTGATCAGCTCGGCTGTTTTCCTATCACCCCGGCTCACGGGCCTCGTCAAGTCGATCCGAATTTCAAATCTCGGGGAAAATACGGTGAGATGAAACGCGGCGTGTCCCTGCGGCTTGTTAGCTGCTCACACCGCTGAGCTCTTCACATTGTTATCGCTCTCGAAGCTGCTCACGGAAAACAATCCACATTTCACGATGTGTCACACCGCCGTGGTCTGCTCTCGGTGACTGACAGGCAGAGTCAAAAGCATGAAAGCAGGGCCAGATTTATAATTGATGGGTTTTGGCCACCGCTGCGTTCCTCATTCGCCCTGAGCCCTCACAGGATGTCACTGCAGTCATTTTTAAAACTTTCGAATTCGAGTGGATTTGTGTTTTAATTTAAACTGAAGGATTACATCAGCATGTACAGGTTGAGAAAACTGTACAAGCTGCTTTGAAAATCCTTTGGATGGGCTCAAAAAGTCATAGTCACTCTGAAAACAAAGCCGGTTTTTTTTTCTTTTCTTATTTCCTGAAAAGCTGACATTTGGGAGCTACGAGGTGTTCACCCAAAAACGACAATATGGAAAACAACTTGCGGGAAAAGAGAAATAAAACCCTGTCACTCCGGCAGCATAAAAGGCCACTGAGCAACTATTTCGATCATTTTTTTCCCCTTTTTGTTTTCGGTTTATGAATACATTTCCAGCCGGAGTGACTGTAATTTCAGCGGCTTCTGGGTGTTGAAGACGTTCAGCCCGGGAACGGCAGCTTTTCCGGCCTGTACATCAACCTGCCAGATCGCAGCAATGACAGGAACACTTCTCCTCCTGCGGGGCTTCTTCACTCTGTCACCACTATATCACCTCTTTTCTCTTTTTTTTCAGGCTCTCCCTCCATCTTCCGAGTTACCTTGACTTTTAGATTGGGGAGGAAGTCAGCGGAGGCATTAGCAGCTGAGCGATGACACCCAGGCACTTGCAAAGTACGGGAACAGACGGCGGCAGCGTAATGATTTAAGTGGCTAATAAACAGAGTGTTGTGTGAGGTGTGTGAGGTGTGTGAGGCAGGCCATCCGTCTGAGACTGGCGATATACGCTATAGGTGATGTGTGTGTGAACATATCAGAGTGGCTGCCCTGTAACTTGTACAATAAGTAGACTGGGGAAGGCAATCAAAAGGACAGATTGATTTTCGGCTCTCGGAGAGGAGAGGCCAAAGGCGCAAAGACGGCGAGGGAGCGCCGGAGAAGCGTCACCTCGCACTTCTGAGGTCGACTCTCTCCCAAAATTTCCAAGAGAGCAGTGCTCACAGAATTAGGGGCGCTCTCACACCCATTGTTCGCTTGCTTTGGTCCAATCTGAGGTGCGAAGTTGCTGCTTTGTTGCGTTTTTTGGTTTTGCACTGCGTCACCTTTGTGCAAACACACGACACCCGGTGGAGCGGGACGTCCGTCTGCTGGACACAGATTTCATGAGGGAGACTCCGGTTGCAGACAGCTGTGCTTTGCACCAACAGATCATTACTGCAACATGGACAAACAACAACATGACAAGGTACACCTCTGGGTCTCTTATGTTTCCACAGGCCCATATTTCCAGAGCATCACCTCCTCGTTACTTAATGTTTGTTGTCCCGACTCATTTTGGCAGCACCAGCGGCTCTGTCTGGCTGCTTTCAACCCACAATGCACTGTGTGTTGGTTTTCATTTTATAGCAAACCATAGTGTCTTCCACTTGGGACTTTCCAGGCGGACACCAAACATCTCACCTCTCCACAGTAAATGCACTGAGGTTCAATTAAAATGAACCAAACCAAAAATTCCAGTTTTCATTCTGGTAATGATCTTAGCCTGTAGCTTACAAAAAGGCTAAACTGCTTTTCTTTGGATTTACATTGCTAAAAAACAAAACAGACTGTCGGATAATTGCATGTGTTTTACAGAATAACTACATCAGATGCTCTTTTTTTTTTTTTTTTTTAGATTGGAATAAAGAGACAAAGCCTTCAATGAAAATGTCAATTAAGATCAGTCAAACAATTTATGGAAATGCAATGGATATTACTAAGTCCTATCAGTGCAATGACACAATTATTGCTACTACTTGGATTTTGCAGCAGATTTATAAACACTGAATATTAAGAAATACACATCTCTCTCTTAATTAACCCTCTTGGAACCTGCCTGAAGCTCACCAACAAGATTTTTTTTTTGACTCCTGGGTAAACACATGTAGACCAAAAACTTTGCGTCAAGCCGTGCATCACTAATATCCACAGCACACTATTTGTGTTGCACAGTTTGTGTGCATTTCCTAAACTTTTTTTGCGACAGAGTTAGACTGCTGGGGGTTTTACACACAGGGTCACCGAGCCAACTTTTTTTTTTAAATTTATCTTTGTCACACTTGCAGGAACGATAATAACATTAACAGTTCAAAACCGTGAATTGAATGAATGTATTTCATCCGGGGGGCGATGCCCTTCATCGCTAATGTACAGCACGGCAGGAAGCCAAAGAGAAAAGTGAGGAGTGAAGCTCTTTCTTTATCTGTTGAGATAAAATGGAGAAACTCCTGAACACGAACACAAAAGGCGATCAAAACCTGGCCTCAATAAAAGAGAGAGGGAAGCGTCTGTTTGGCACCGATATGAAGGTGACCAGGTTGGCTTTTGTTGTTTGATACATAAAGAGAATAAATTGGCTGCGCACTAATTTGTCAGTCGTTCAAAATGACTGAATTCATTGTTTTGTTGTTATTTTGTGTCCATCTATTGTGCTACGTGCTGATCGCTGGGGTGAGATGAGCTGTCTGTCAAGCAGAGGGCCTTAGACTGTGATCGCTTTCTCCTTGGGTTCGGTTAATGAAGTTTGAGTGTCTGTACGACTCGTCTTATTCTTACGACGGCAAATAAAATGCTGCTTGAAAAATTCACACTCCCGAAGATGCTGGGAGATGTTAATGGAGCTGTCAAACAAGGCATTTGATTGGCTGATGTAAAACGAGTCACGAAGGTCAGCTGTGCACCAGTGAGGGAACGCTGCCACACACAGCAGCATGGAAACGTCTGCGATAATGCAAAATGAAGTGGGTGAAAGGCTAAAACATTATTGCGAGGACTTGTTCATCCATAGATTGAGCATTAAAAATTTTTTATTTATATGTAAAAGCTCTGTGTTGCAGCTTTAACATTTGGTCAGTCTTCAATCCCCAATTCCCAATTCTCAAGTCCTTTACCCAATTCCCCCTCAGGAACCAGGTAAAGCTCAAAAAACTGGCACAAACGACTGACTCCCTTCTGATTCCACATTTTCTCATCTGTTGACTCTAAAGGGTTCTCACTTGTCAACCCTTAGCAGTTCTGTGAAGTTTTTAATTCTGACTGAAGATGGTAAACAGTGATACTGGGCTATAAATAAACCTGAACTTGAACTGAACTTGAACTTAATTACACCTGTACTGAAAGTGTGTTAACCTGCTTAGGTCAGGTTGTGCATAAATGCAGCGCAAAATTCAGTGTGAATTTTGTTCAAATACAGTAATCTGTAATTGAACCGGGGCGTTTTAGTGATCTAGTGGCCAAATCATACAGAATCCCTTATTATCAGAGCTGAATTACACAACCCTCACTCAGAAAACATCCATACACTGTAATTAGATCTGAAGCGCCTGTGGCTGTTTACTTTCAAGGGGAAGTTTCACCAAACACCCTGTACTCAGGCACTGAAGGTAGTCAGCCCCGCTCCAGTCTGGTATCCACACCATGCCCACCCCCCCCCACCGCTTTTATTAATGATATTAATTCCTCAGTCTCCAATCAGGCTAATGATGCAGTGTTTTGCAGCATTTTTCAAAGGCACCAGAGCAAAAGTGTGTGTGCATGTGGGTGTTTGTGTGTGCTGGACAGAAAAAGGTGGGAAAGAAAGACAAAAGAAAGACAGAGAGAGAACGGAAATGTGTGTGTGTGTGTGAACGTGTGTGTGTGTGTGTGTGTGTGTGTGTATCCGTGGATGGGGGTCCTTTATCAAGCGGTTTAGTGGTATCAGTGCAGCTCTGCCTGACTCCTTCAACTAGTCTTTACAAAGAGATCAGTGATGCATGAAATCGCTCGCTCCACTTCAGGAATGCAGAAGAAGACAATAGCGAAACACACTCTTCAGCTCCTCCGGCGGCATTTTACTGAGAGTTCGGTTCGGTTATGGCTGTATTTATTTGGTGGTGGTGACTAAAGAACAGATTACGGCCCAGATTTAATGGGTACCAAAACCTTTTCAGTGTTTGAAGTCGACATTAAGACCTGTCGTTGGTGCAAGACCAGATCTTCTTGACCCTCATTGGTTTTGAACAGGCTTTAGCAAATCTGGGCCAAGTGCTCACACAAAAATACACAAATACTGGAAAGGAAATTCTAAATTAACTCGCAGTTCGTACTCAAAGTGTGAAAAACGCACCTTGTCCCACTGTCTCTCTCTGTCCAGCGTGATAATAATCATGGACGGGTTGACCAGGTAGCCGTCGCTGTTGAAGGAGAAGTCGTTGTGCTCCCAGGTGACGTTCATCATGTGCCTGCAGTGACAGCCAAGGAGAAATATGATCAGCTTCTACGATTAATAACACCCAAAATAAAAAATGAAATCCACTGTTATCAACAGGTGAAAAAACCCCAGCCTGTTTGTGTAGAAAAATCAAACATTTCAGTATTTTCACTAAATAAAATGACCAACTCTACCCTTCCCAAACCAATGGATGAAAATGTCAACAATGCATTGCCATCAAGCTTACCCCATTTTTATGTTTTTTTTTTTTTTTAAATATCTTTTAAAAGTTAAATAATTTTAATTTTTTTTTCATTTTTTACAATACATTTTACATATTTTTCTCACTTATTACTAGTTTTAATAAGTTAAATCCATATTTTTTAAACATTTTTTTGACCGGTCCACCCTTTTTAGCCCTAACCGAAAAGCGTCTTCACAGACAAAATAAAAAAAGGGGATTTTGTACATTGATACTGTGTTCAGTTTTCAGAGGGTTAAATCATCACTGTTTCTCTCAGCTCATGGAAAGTTAACATTTTGGCTATAATTTGTAAGAAGGGCCTCCTTTGCCTCCACTGTTTATTCGCTCTCATTCTTTATTATATTAAACCTATGGAGCTGCTCTCTCACCTCTCCGTCACTCCAGCAGAGGTGATGAAAACCTGCTGGGAGGAGAATAGCCCCCGGCCTTGTCTGTGTGTGAAAAGCCTATTTAATCTGGTAATCTGTGATAATCCCATTAACAGGTGAAGTGACTCGTTATCAAAAGCTCATTAAAAAAAAAAAAAAAAAAAAAAAAAAAAAAGACTCCTAATCAAATGAGGACAAGCCTGCTGACCGCTGAGGACCGAGAGGGAAGCTTGTCCTCAAATGTTTTTCTTTGAACTGCAGATCTGACAGGAAAGAGGAAAAACTGTGTCTGGTGGGGTGACACCGTTTGTACGGGGAATATAAAGTGCCTTGTTCTGTCTTCCAGACCTTCATTTTCTGAGCGCGGCCATTGCTACTCAAATCATGTCTGCAGGGTCTATGAAGTGGAAAAAAAAAGAGGGTTTGCACAGCGGTATCAAAGTCCGAGATAATGTTCGTGATTTCCACTTTTTCAGGGAAAAGCTTTGCCTCACAAAAGGAGAAGTTACCTCGCCTAAGGCTAGCCGTTCTCAAAGAAGAAAATTACCATCTGAGATCAGAGAGGGGGAGTGATGTTTTATAATACATGTGACCTGTGTCTAATTTTCTCGCCATATGTTGCTTATACCCGCTCTGAACAACTTACCCATAAAATATGCATGAGAGCATACACATAAACATGCACACATTTACACACAACGCAGCCCTCACCCTCCGTCTGACTGTCCATATCCCCTCATTTTTGCCCTGCCTGATTTCTCATTCCAATTTCCCTGAGTGATGCTGGAGCTGTTTTCTTTTCCCCGAGTTTCCCTTTGGCTGATTAAAAACATTTCTCTGACAAAACAGGATTTGCTCCATGTTCGCTGGCACAGATGGCACCAGATTGCTCTTTTGGGGCCGGGTTATGCGAAGAGAGGGCGCACCGTTATCGGATGTCACCAGCCCTCCATCTCCCTCATCCTCCCACTCAATTAACTTACAGTCTCCAAGAGATAGGGGAGAGCACAGTGGTGAGGCGATAGATGGCGAAAGGGTCGAGGACACGATTCGGGAGACAGACAGTCACTGTAAAAAGAGCTCCACAGCACCACACAAATGGAAAGTCTTGAATAAATGACCGGTGGGCAACTGTTGATCTCTTTTTTGGCATCCTCCAGAGATATAAGTGGGTTCAAGTCCATATTTGAATGGGTAACACCAACTCCTCAATTCCTGATCCCTGTCGATCCAAGAACATCCTACTACAAGGTTACCAAGGGGTTTCTCACAAACTAAAACAAGAAGGCACTACGAAGAGCGCAGACCTCCACCGAGGTCACAGATTGAAGTTATGGCCCTCTTTAGATAATGTTGTTGTCATGCCCACTTTGACCAATCAGCAGAGAGAGTTCATAAGTGCTGAAAAGTCCCAAAAGTCAATCACTTCTTCGATTTCCCATGGCCAACCTCCCCACCAACTTTCACGCAAATAAAATAACTATTTCTATTTATGTGCAGGGCATTAAATGGAATCCCACTGGCCTCCATGACCCTGTCCTGGTACCTCCTAGGACTAAGTGTCTGCATCACTAATGTCATCCTAGTTTCCATAGCTCCATGCTGAAAACATTTGGGAGCTGAGATTATTTATAGCCAAATAGCCTAAAATCAGGTTGAGTCTGCTGGTGCAGGTCATTTGTGCAGCATGACACCAACTGGCTCCATCTTTAAGTTTACTGAGGATACATCGAAACATTAATTATTTGTATTACAAACACATATAGCAAACACTATCATTATACCTTCAAATATAAACTAAACTAAAATGAAAAACAACTGGTGCAAGTCGTCCCAGATGTCATTTTTTCTTTCTTTCTGTTTGTGATGATGATGATGAGACATTGCTGCTGGAAGCTCGGGGACCTGTTGGTGGCTCTGCGGTAGGTCAATATGTGTCATTTTCTGGCTATTGGATATCAATGTAAAAACACATCATTGCCCAGAAGTTCATCAAATTGGGCCCAGCGGTGGCCGAGATATTGATCTTGAAGCTTGGGGCCCTGTTGGCCCAGTGGTGGCATTCAGCAGTCAGGTCTATACACAAAACACTGCGTGTGTGGGTGTGTGTGGGTCTGGTTTTGACTACCTTCAGGGACACACATCGGACTTAAGACCGGGGTAATTGGGACGGCTTGTCCAACTGGGGACAAAAGCTGTGTCCCCATTTGGAAAAAGCTGCTCAGTGGTTAAGGTTAGGGTTAGGATTAGGTAAATTGTCGTTATGATTAGGGTTAGGGTCGGTCTCCACAAAATGAATGTGAGTCTATGTAATGTCTCCTAAACTGAGTGTGTGTGTGTGGATGTGCGTCAAAATCCATCATTCCTCCAAGTTTTATCCAAAACAGGCAGTAGGGGCTCAGCAAGTGTGTGTGACGGACGAAGCCCAAACCAAAGTCCCATCCTTGATCTTTAATCAATTAATACTAATTGCAACAACTTTTGTCCCACCTTGAGCACTGAGCAAAACTACACTAAAATAAAAACAGTGAACTAAACTATAAACCCCCTGGCCCTAACTTGGTTTCATGTGTCTCACCTGAACAGAGTGTCATTGTTGGTCGGCTTGACCGGGTTTTGACAGTCACTGTGGCCCTCGGGTATGTAGCCTCTCTGTTTCCTGAAGCTTTGTGCGCCTTTGACGACGATGGCCACCCCGTCCCGCACCCTCTTCCTCAGGCTCATCCGCCACCGGTCTGTGATGATGCTGATGAGCCCCACGGGGAAGCTGTCCGGCGGGGGAATGTCCGGATTCCCCACCGCCAGGCTGGGGACGATCCAGATGTAGCCAGGCCCCACCAGTCCGGCCTCAGCCGCCATAGTGAACAGGTACTGCGCCTCCTCGTGGGAGCAGTACACCAGCAGCACCTGGGCGTCGATCTGCTGCAGGAGCCGTCGCGCCCGGATGTCGTTCATGCCGTCGGCGGACATGTCGAACGTCAGCACGTCCTGCAGTTCCCACATGAAGTAGCTGGTGTCGGTGAAGGACTTGATGTAATCCACGTAGGTTTCGTAGCCCGGGTAGAGGCTGGTGATGACCACGAAGCTGTCCCAGTTGTACTCCTCCATCACCTTGAACATGCCGTTGATCTGCTGCTCGATGGAGGAGCCCAGCTGGAGGAAGGTGGAGCCTTCACCCTGGAAATGGAGGAACACATGGCAACAGAATGAGGAGAGGGAAGATGGATGAAGACCTTTATGGTTAGTTAACCCACTGCAATCAATTTGCTCTAACTAACGAACAGAATTAACCCATTATAATTCAATTTAGGTAATGTGCGGTGAGATTTCCAAAGGACCCTGTCTTTCTCCGTGAGGGTTTTCTTGAGGGACAAATCGCACACAAAGAAATCAGTTGCCCAGCCAGTGTGATGCTGACAGGACCAAAGTGATTCTGCTTTGTTTCGCGCTACCAGGAGCTGCAGATCCATTCATCACTTAACGCAACGCAAACACTGGCCGTCATCCACACTTTGTCTTGCAAATTCAGAGGAATGGCACTATCACTGTGGCCAAAGCCTGCTCTTCGTCTCATGTCTCTTTTTTTTGTTTGTTTCTTTAATGCAATGACCTTGAGAGAAAGTTATGAGGCTGCTGCATTACATCACCTGTGAAGTGCAAGGAAGAAGGGTAGAGAAGAGAAAGTGGGGTCCTGGTGTGTCATGACTGATAAGGCTTTTTCCTTTTTGGATTTTCATTCATAAAATGTAGCTCAGGCTGATAATGAAATATCTGAGGTGCAGTGAAACATCAATTTTAATGGCACTGACTTCACGGTACAACCTGCAACATTTCAACATCAATAAATCATTATGACATTCAAAAGACTGTAGGATTCTGCTAGTTTCTGCTCTACATTTTACACTGTGGCCAAGTGGGTCAGATTCGGTGGGAAATCATCTTTATGGTACAAAACAGGAAGAGGACACTGTTTTTCCATTGCAAAAACAAATTACATAAATCCATCACCTGAGGCACAGTACAGATAGTCCTGGTCAAATATTATTCCATTACAAGTGAAAGTGTCTCAGTCAAATTTTTACTTGAGTTAAAGAACTCAAGTAAAAATTTGCTTTTACAAATACTCAAGAATTCAAACATATCAACACATTGCTGTATTGTTTTCATCGTGCATTTACAGAACCCGGTAGCTCTCTGAAACTCGCTTGTAGAGCCACTCGCTTGTAGAGCCACAAAACCTACAGAAACACCTTTAAAAACCTAAGCATTCAGTATACAAATGTCTTGCTCACGCTTGTTTCACAGAGCTGGGTCATCAATTTCCGCTTTTACATCAAACCCAGTTGAGAGTGGGTGTCGTGATTGATCTTAGAAAAGCAAAAACACCTGACCTTAAAGCTGTACTTAAAAGTAACGAGTAACAAGCTTCATAGAAATGAAGTGGAGTCAAAAGTACAATATTTGTCTTTGAAATTAGTAAAAGTCATAACTTTCCAAAAAAAAAAAAAAAAAAAAAAAACCTCAAGTAAAATACAGTTACTCGAAAAATGTGCTTAAATACAGAGCTCAAGTAAATGCATGTTACTGTCCATCTCGTAATGGCAAATGGTGCAATGAATGAATGAAAGGTTGATGGAAAAATAATTTCCAACATGTTTGTCCCCCTTAAAAAATTGCAAACCAAAGAAGCAGGGGACCTTTGTGGCAGTAAGCAATGCCCTTTGTGAGAAACTAACTCTTGATTTTGAGAAACCTTATCACGGGCCAAGATGGAGTCTACCAATCACCTCAACTACCATCTTCATACTGATTTGACAATGATACATTAACGGTTAAAGATGTGACATGAAGCACCGAGACGATTATGAGGAATTGTTGATTGTGGCTTTGAATTACACAGCCTCCTCTTTACTGTGGCTCACTGCTCTGCTAAAACAAACACTGCCACAAATCAATTAGTGTGAACTATAAAGTGTGCAAGGTGTCAGTTATAAAGTGTGTAAATTTATGATGTTTTATTGAGAACATCGGGTTGATCATTTTTGCAGATTCTTAATGACAAGAGAGTGACTTTACAATCCATAAAAGTTTGCTGTGCTCTTGTCAAAATGAATCTCGACAGGAGGACTTTAATGTGACTCTGTAGCCTCGAGCCTGCGGGAAGTTGTGTTTTGACTCAGGTGTGATCGTGTTAGAGTTGTACTCCAGCCTCCCTGCCTGCTTCAGGCCGATGCAGGCGGCCCCTGTGTCTCTCCTGAGAAACAAGCCGGCTTCGAGCTCGGGTGCGGCGGGGTCAGGTGTCCTGAGACTCCAAACTGGGCTGTGATCTTATTCCGTCTGCCTCCTCGTTGTCCTACAGAGAGGTTCGGCGATGATCTCAGACGTCACAGCTATTTCCACTGAGTCTCCACTGAGGCTGTGCCATGCTCACCACCCTGAACATATTGTTTCTTTATTGTTCTTTTTTTTTTTCTCCTGGTCACCTGTCACTGCAATTGTGTCTTCAGATTTCTCATTAGATCACAACAGAGGAGAGGGGCCAATTTCTACACTACCTATAATTAAAAAAAAAAAGCCATAAATTGAGATTGCATGATTAAATTGTCACATATAATATGTGTTTCTGGCCATGTACTGTAATCAGATGAGTGCTTAGCATGAATGATGTTACTCCAGCCTTGAGCTATGCAAGGGTGTTTTTTTCTGTTTGGTGTAGGACCAAAATAAAACTTTTAAATTAAAACCCAAAGCCATATCTTTGTTTAATGTTACGATTGTAAAAATGTTGTGAATGCTTTACAGAAGCAGTACACGCATACCCAAGGTCATAGCCACCTGCACGCTGATCCACTGCTTATAACCCAATATATTGTAGCCTTCCCTCTTTTATGGTGCTGCTTAATATGAATGTAAATGTGATCCAGTAATCGCCTTTTTCAGTGGAAGTTTTTTGAAGCAGCAGGACTCAGTCATTGTTCGCTTCTCAGTACAAAGGATGTGCTGTGCCGTGGACTAAGATGAATGAGGCCGCACTGGAGGCCAGGCTGCTGCACAGATCCATACTGGGAGCAGGGATCTTATGCAGGTTAGTCACAGAGAAGCATGAGAAAATGGTACGAATCTACTCATTTCTCTCTCTTCCCCTTCACTGTCCCACAGCAAATCTGTCGGAGCTACTGCCTTGTTTCTGCGCTTGCTGCCTGGTTCCTGACACTGCAACCGTGCAAGTGAACCTCTTCGTTCCCGGACAGGTGCAAATGCACGCGCACGTGTGGTTGTACATGTATGTGTCCGTGTTTTAGTATGCGTTGCACATGCTCAATTTTATGCTGTGCCTCTCCGCCGACAACAGCCCAAGGGTCTTTCAGAATAAAGGCCCCCGCAAAGTGTGATCTCAACAGCTCAATTAGCAGAGTACAGTCTGATAGCGCAATCCAAATGAGCCTGGGGCAGTACCACCGGCGCAACCGGAGCTCCACGCCGAACGTCACGACTGCCCTGTCAGTATGCATAGCCTGTTCAGCATGGCAACACTGTCCAAGGCATTTGACTTAAGGGAATAAAATGAAACCATCACTTGCAATCCATTCCAAGAAATGAAAGGGGTTTGTTTTTGACACCAAAATTGGATCACCTTTTTAATTTGCACATGTTGCACGACACATGATTTTTTTTTTTTTTTTTTTTTAATTAAAAGCAGTGTTATTTGTTGTCTGTCAGATGATGACTCGTGCATGAGTAAACGGTTGCCAAGCATGACACACCATTCGGTCACAAAGCAGCGTCTCTGCAGCACACACAGGCTCACAGTAATAGCGTACAATCCCAAAGAAGATTACAGCCATTGAGTCGTCGGCTTAGCTTCTCAAGCTTCTCAAGGCCGAGATCACATTCACAAGGGTGAAATACACGGAGTAACTCGTAATCTGTTTACAAACACAGATGTGGAGATGTTAGCGACTCAGGCAAATTTTACTTTTTAAACCTTTAACTTTCGTCAAGTAAAATCAGGAAATGAAATCTTTAACCGTCTAGTGTCAATGGCAGTGCTTTGCAGCCTGAGGATTAGTTGATGAATGCTTTGCAACAAGCCCAAGTTGGATTTAGATGACAGTTGTAAGTGGTAGTTAGCAGATTTTTTTCTTGATTCAGAGCCCCAGGAAGTAAACAGTGGCCTTTACATATTCCAAAACAAAGTCATCTAGATAGGTGACGGTTATCTGAAGGACTCAGATTAGCTGTGGCTATTGATAGACATGGAATCCATCCAAAAATGTGGGAGAAACAAGAGATTAAACAGCTAGTAAATGATGCACAGACGTAAATGTGTAATGAGTGATATCAGCAACTAGCAGGAGAGAAAAAAAAAATGGCCGTGAAACAGAAAGTGGTGCATGGCGTCCTCTCGTCCATGACTGAATTGCAGCCAGCTCGCTCTCTCTCTCTGTGAGCAGCGACTTCTGGACAAAGCTCTTTGCTGCGGCATATGTCTGCCTGCACCTCGCAGCGTGAAGCGCCCTGGCACCGCCGCCGTGTGCTCCTGACGTCACGTAGATCCTGCACGGCAACCAGGAACAGACGCACCACTCTCCAGTCTTTTGCCCTTTCTCACAAAACTGGAGGGAATCCAGATCAAGATACTATAGACATGAGGTGGGAGAGGGGTCGGACACGGTGTGTGCAGCACCTGACACTGAAATCGGTTTGTTTTCGAGAGATAACAAACTGCACCGTGTGGGAAATTTTACTTTGCACTGTCAAGGTTTTATGAGGTCGATGCACATGCAGCTAGGCCTGGGTTATATTTCATTTTTATCATTTAATTTACTGTGATGACATAAGGATGTTATTGTACCAACTATACAATTCTGTTTTGTAATGATAAAGCAAATACTAGTTAACATATCTCACAAAAAGAGTTAAGTAGGCCCCAACATTTGAAAATTACAGTTGTATGATACTTTATATTCCTGTGCACTTTAATATGATGAGCATCAGTGGGATTATCTGATGTGATTTTGGATATATCTGTTTTGAATACCCCATGAAAGACTAATTTGGATGATTTCCATGTTTTAGCTTCAAATGAAGGATTAGATCATCTGTGGGGTTAGAAAATCTAATGAAACCTCTAAACAGCGGTGGACCCAAGGACTCAGGACCCAAAAAGTGACATTTCAAACAGCTGCAATGTCGACAGTGGCCAAATGAAATAATAGATAATCACTAAATATTTTCAGGGTGTTAAATTTGTCCAGCCACGTTTGTGCGTGGAGTGAAGTTTGGACAGGAGCTGTGTTATCATCAAACGCATCTGAATCCGCTCACGCTGAGACTTCCACCTCGTCCCACTCACCTTTGTGCCAAATTCTCTGTCCCTCTGTCTAGACGGGTCACGCTGTATCTGTGCCGCTGCTTTCGCGACGCGAGAGCAGGCGCGGCGGGGGACAAGAGGGTTTAGGACGCAGCGAAGGGAGCGAGAGGGAAAACAGGAAGTGTTCCAGTTTTCAGAGGGGCCTCGGGCTTTTGGTCTTGTTTGGAAAATCAGAGCTTGGCTCCTGTCTGACTTACATTTTGTTCACTTACACCTTTTTGGCTCGAAGGACGTAGCCTCTCTGAGCTCAGAACGCCTGCCAGAGGATGAGGCTGCACAGCACTGGAGGACTGAGCTGAATGCACAGTGAGAAAATGGTACAATTCACACTCCTGCTCTTCAGGAATTATTATTTCAGTAAGAATTCAAAGGCACCTGAAACCATCATGAACTACTGAACACGAGGCAAGACCTTAAAAAACACACCCAGCTTATCTGTCTTAATGACAAGCAGATAAGAGTGCCCCATCCCTGCAAACTGGGATACTGTAGCGTCACAATATTTGCCCAAAATAAATTATTATGTTAATTATGTGTGCTTTTCTCCTTACAGGAAGTCAAGACAGATTGTAAAGACCAAACTAAATCAAAGTTTTTGCTCATTTCCTGCATTCCCTCGCTGTTTTACATCATCCTCGGTCACTTTCCAGTGCTTTTACCACATTAGATTAATGTTTCCCTTCCTCTCGGTTGTTTTTCAGTGTAAATATTTTGAGCCACACACTGTCTAAACATTATCAGTTTGTCCCAGTAAAGAAAAGGTTGGCAGACGTCAAGCTGTGGAAAATCTTGTTGAGCTGAGGTTCATTTTGCAGACTGTGGACTGCAGGAGAAACATCTTGCTGTGGTTTGAACAGCTTGTCAGTGACATAACACCAGTCTAATGTAACCACAGAGAATGTTGACTGTTGGTTAAAACTATTCATTTTGGCAAAGAAAATGCAGAAACTGGACACATAATGTCTGATTTTTTAGAAAAACTTTTGCAGTGTTCCCTCATGTGCACATTAATACACAACAGTGAGCATAACTTCTTTCAAAATGTAAAAGTTTATAGCCTG
Source organism: Myripristis jacobus (assembly GCA_900302555.1). Lineage (NCBI taxonomy): Eukaryota > Metazoa > Chordata > Actinopteri > Holocentriformes > Holocentridae > Myripristis > Myripristis jacobus. The sequence goes on along the minus strand of OMLB01018203.1, from coordinate 21,839 downwards.
ATAGAGACAATTAAACCCAAATTTTGCAAGCCCTATCATTTGCATTCAGTCCCTCTGGAAATGATAAATGGCGTTTGACACAAATCCCAATAAAATCTCTACTACACCGAAGCTAACTAGCTATAACATATTTCATACCCTAAAATAAAATACATCAATTAACAATGAGAATACTCAGTTTGTTATTCTTCATATTGATTCTTGCTATCAAAATGCTAATAGTTATCCACTTTTTCCAATGAATGGATATTGATTTTGTCACCAAAAACCCATTCCAAAAGAAACTAAAAGATCAGAATTCACAGAGGTGATACAAGCAGACCTCATTATGTATTTAATTTAAAACTTTTGAGGTATTAAAGTATATATCTCATGGCTATCCATTCAAAAGCAGTCTTTATTTTTGGCATTTTGCAGAAAGCCCTTTCATAGTTTCCATGTATGGGGATTTGGCTACGGACCAAATGGCGGAGATGCTAATTTACGGTGAACAAAATGATGCAAATGAGGCATTTTACAGCCTCTTTCAGCACTTTGATGCAACTTCCCTCACAGCCATGGGTTTCCCTTAGAAATTGAATTCCAGGTTATGAGTTGCTGGAAGTGAAAAAGTGCGTCTGATGGGTATGGCAATTAAAACTTAAAATACCTTTAATGGTGGTGCATATGTATTAAAAACAGTCAGAATTAACATTAAAGGACTGTAAATGTTAAAAATGAGCAAAACCCCCTCCAGTCTTGTTGGAATCGTCCTTTTTTAGTTTTATTGCCTGGGTTACACTGGGAAGGCGTACAGTATGAGCCGTGGTTTCTGGGTAAAGAAGAAGCCGCAGTTCACGTTCCTCAGGCTGTTGAACATCTCAGGCATTTGTGTAAGCCTTGATTGCTGTTATTGATCCAGCCACGGGCCTGCGAGAGATGATTGATCTGTGATTGACTCGTGATAATGAAGCAGTTTTGATTTCATTTCCATGTGAACCTGGCTTCGGTCCTCACAGCAAGATCACAGGCCTGGCAGAGCGCTCACTCGCTGTTTGGCTGCATCCAGGGTGCGAGCTGCAGGGGAGCCAGGGGGAGATCAGCTCCCCTGAATAAGACATGAGCTCCCCTAAAGACCAGATTTGAGAAATTTGGAGAAATCCGCCACAGTGTAGTTTGCACACTGGCTGCATAAAACAACTGTGCACCGCTTCGTCCAAATCTCCCCTGTCTTACACCTACAGTCTTCATTTTCACACACACACTTTTACCGGCTGCATTTTTTCCCATTTCTCTCCCCTTTTGTTTTGTTTGGACAGAAACTAAAGTGAATAATGAGGGGTGTAATCTTCCCTATCAACACACTAAAATGCCCCAAGGACAGGAATCAGTTTATCAGTTAATTTAATGCTGTCACTTTCTGAAAGATCAGACTCCTGGCTTTCACCGAAATATATGAAAAATGAATGAGTTGCATTACCTTATTGACTACCTTTGACAGCATCCAATAAATCAGTCAAAACCAGGCGACGCGCCTGCTCATTAAGACAGAGGATGAAGGCTCGAGCTGAGAGCAGGAAAACAAGTGACTCAACAATGACTGCATGTCAAGTCTAACCTAAAGGACTATTCTGACTTTTTTCAAGTGTGGACGATTGGTCACCTTATCTGATATCTGATGAGAGAATTGACATAAAAATCATCTCTCCGGTTCCAGTCCATCTGGTCCATCTGCTAGCGCTTTGGAAGGCACACACACACTTTTATTGTTGGTAACAAAAACAAATTGTGCATATCTTCATTTTGCCCTGAATGGTATTGAGCTGTCTTAAGCTGTGCAGTCTTCACCTCGACGGCACAAATAACCTGTGGCATCCACGGCTGTCTTTGTTTATTTCATTAAAGTAAAGCCAAGTAAAGCAAAAGTGAAATATTATTCTTGTTGGTTGTTTTTTTTCATTTTAGGAGAAGGTAGATGGTGGAACTGTAACCGCTAAACACATTTATCCTACCATTTATCCATTTATCACCGCTGAAGGCAGAGGAGGATCCACCACAAATTAATTTCTCCTGAAGCTGCTCTCTTTTTTTTAAATTATAAGACGTGCATTTTAAATCCACATGCCACACTGTGTGAATAAGACAGCTTCGGAGTTGCTGTAAGGTTTATTTTTCCACCTTGACGGAGCCAGGCTAACGACTCCCATAGACTTCAAGTCTTTATGCTAAGCTAACACGAAATGCGTCCCATAGGAACCGAACCACAGGACATCAGAAAAAGGCTATTTTGCCCAAAACGTTGGAGTTTTCCTTTAAATAACACGAGTCACCTGTTGTGGCTCGACGTCTTGTTTGACAAGGCATGAGCAGGCACAGCAGATGGATTGATCTCTCAGAGACACAGATGATTTTTTTTCACTAAACCCCTCCTCACATGTTGCGTAAGGGGACCAACGGGCAAAGATCCCAAAAAGTTCCAGCCCTTCAATGCGATCGGTTTCAGAGCCGCGTTTTAATGTCCGTTTGAGAAAGTACCAGTAGTGATACTTGTCTCATTGTGTGGCTGTCCTTTGTTTTCCACTTTTAAAAACCTGGAGTACCTCCATCTGGACCTCCTCCTCTACATACTTTGATATACACCCCTAATTACTCTGTGTAGAACAAGTGGATTCGATCCCAGTGGTAAAAACGTCACCGCTACTCCACTTGGACACGAAGCAGATACGCTGACAGACGTCCATTTCTGCTTCCTCACAGCCTCTTGAGTTTGTAGCTGGCAGCCTTCAATGAACGCAGGCAGCATCTCATTGCCAGATTGTTAAAAAAAAAAAAAAAAAAATAGCATTCAAGCTTTGAAATATGGAGCGTACGAGGTATTAGAATCATCTGTCTAATACTGAGCTGCACTCGGTCATGACTGTAATATGTGGTTCAATGTCAACCCACAGGGAAGATTTTTACAATATAATATTATGTAATGGTAAAGATTAATATCAGACGCTTTGAAAACTGATATCATAAAGGTATTGAACTCCTGACTCCACAAAAAAAAGCAGGTAGTAGCTATGGAGAACTCATCAACTTTGATTTGGTGCTATTTTTACAAAGATCAATGATGTTTTTTAACCTTTAGGAATGATTACTATAATATACTGATTATATGTGGTCCCGAGCCCATAAGCAGTGACTATTTTCTACACACATCAAATTACCAAGTGAGGCAGGGAGGCGTATGTACCGACCAGAAGCCTGGTACCTCAGTGGGTAGCAGGGGATTAGCGTTGGAGTCCAACAGCGACCATCCATATTTATAATGCATGTACTAATTGCATTGTAAGGCACTTTAAATGCATGGACTAAGTGGCATACAGTATGTTCATGGACTGAATTTCCTTTACTGGCTAATTACAAATGAAAAGCAGTCAGTCATCTGAGCAGTTGCTGGTGTTTGCCATTACATTTTTTTTCCCCACATTCCATGTATTTATTCTGTAATTTATTATGAAAGAGTCGCTGTTGTCATCCTGAAGTTAGAATAGTTAGCGTGCAAATGGCCAGTGGGAGGCATACGCTGCTGATTGACATCTCTTTGATTACCCTTGAGAAGTCATGCTGATGCCGAGATTGGCCGACATGTTTTCTGAAATGAATACAGCCGACCGGGGAGCTGTCTAAAAAACATGAATTAAGGAAATCCCAGAGTTTTGCCACGTACGTGAGCCTCTCTGGCTTCTATTTATTTTCTCACAAAAGGAAACCGCCACAAGTCCAAAACAAAACAAACATTTCAGTTGTATATTCTACTCCGCTTTAGCCCGAAGCGTACGTGTTAACCTGCTTCATACGCAGCTTCATATAAATAGCAGGAGCTGAGCTGTCTCCCACTGTGCCATTTATTAAGGCTGCGAAAGGTAGCATTTATTAAATCACATTACCACGTTAACGTGTAAATTTAAGTGTAAGATTGGCAGCCTCTCCCGGCCGCTGCACTGCATTTCACATCGGCGGATGAGAGACATTTGCCTGGTTTCCTCAGTGATTGCATTAAAGCAAACAGGCTGCGGGGCTCACAGTGTAAACTCCTGCCTGAGAGTGTGTGGTGACTCCCCGCTCTGCGCCTCCTGGACGCTGCGCTGTAATGTCATCAGGGAACGGCACTTTTAAAGGAGTTAGAGTCGGTCCCCTCGGTCGAGCTCTTTGTGGCGGATTCTAGACACGAATCGTTGCTGCTAAAACTATGAACCTGCACTCTAAAAAGCACTTTAATGGCAGTGTGTGTCATTATTGCATCAGTGTAATAATGATGTTACAATATAAGCTTTAAAATACAAAATATGGTGATCTTGGTGATGGTGATCTAAATCTTAATATGAAAGAAACAAAACAAAACAAAAAAAACAATGACTTGAATGAGACTGGCTTTTGATTTTTGACATTTTTTTAAAGTTTGACCTTGACAAGGTTAAGCTGATGTGTGCGTCACAAGTCTGGTGTTCCTGTCAAGCCGCTCTGAGCAGGATGGCATTTTTCCCGTTTGTTGATCTTGAAGTTGTTTTGGAGTGACAGACTGTGACTGTCTGTCTGTCTAATAATGCTCATTATGGATTATAATTAGCGCTTGAATGAAGTATCGAGTGTGAGCACTACCTGACTGTGTTCAGGAATGAGTCACCTGAGTTGCACTTCTGCTCCATCTTCATTTTATTTTTGAATCTGGGGCTCTCCTAAGAGATAACCGTTGTTTGAGGTGATTTGGGGATAGCTTCAGTATTTTTCCACCCAGGCTGTATTAAAATGTTGATACCCATCCTTTATAACGAAACACGTCACAATACAATGTTAGGTAAAATACTTGGCTGAGGTGAGGTTAAGGTTGGGGTTAGGCTGAGGTTACGGTTAAGGTTAGGAAACTTTAACTAGCAACATTAGTAAACACTTTAAAAACAACATCCATTTTTGCTTGGACTTGGATTTGAACTCGGGTTGTTCACAGCAAAATGAGTGACCTGACCCGACTCGAGTGTTTGACCCGTCCACCACCCACCATGTCCTTATGCAGAGTCTGCTGCTCCCTTTATACCACATAACGTTACTGCTCTTTCATAAAACTGGGCATTTTTCTCACCTCTGCAACAGAAAACACTGACACGCTTTCCTACAGACGACCAGCGGGTCTATTACACATTTTGGCTTGATACTGGGCCGCACAACCGTAGCTCCAGCTTTAGTTATTAGAAACTTATGACTCTGCTGCAGCTTCTTGCTCGCCTTCAACACAGTCAAACAGGGCACTCGTTTTCAGCCTTGGCATAAATGAATGCCAGTAGAAATTCTGAATTTTCTTAAACAGGGAATGCTAAAGAAAAGAGAATTATTTTTTCCTGAGTTGACTCGGTGAACTTCATGAAATTCTGAGGCCCGAGTTCAAGAGCAGGCGGCATTATGTAAGCAGCAAAATAGTGTGGATGTATACAAGGCTAAGAATAATTGTAAATTCTAAATAACACTTGTGTGAAAGTACCCTGTGCAACCATTCTTTTTTTGGTTTTGAAAATGTCCAGATGTGTTGGACTGTGCTGCGAGTCTCCTGTATTCTAAAAGGACAATTATGATGATTTTTGAGACTGAAAAGCCTGTGTCCTGTTGAATTGTGTTGATGGCTAGAGAGAGGCTGCAGCAGAGTCGTGAGTTTCTCCTCGTTAAAGCAGTGGTGAGGTTGAGCTTAGGGTCAACATTTTAATAAGACCTGAGCTGAAAAATACAGAACCTATCCTTGAACAGAATATCAAAGACTTATCCAACCATCCAACAGTTTCAGCGACTTCTTCGTGGAAAAACGTGGACGTGGATGACTTACATTTGTCCAGGCAAACTCCAAACTTGTGCAAATTTGGAAAAATGTGACTTACAAAATGATGTGTGTGAGAGAGAGATCTGAAAGGCAAAGCAGAAGCCGAACGCGCCCCCCTGCCGTGACACTGGCACGCGGGCCGCACCCTCTGCACTGACCTTGTATGGCAAGACGACTGCAGAGCCTCCGCTGATGCCCACAATGGGCACCGCTGTCTGCGTGGAAATGAAGTCCAGTATCTGCGCCACGGCCTCCGAGCCGACGTTGTCCTCAAACACCACGCCATGCACGCGGTTGGCGGTGAGGGTGTCGCAGATGCGGGTGAGCAGGGCCCGCGGGTTGGTGTTATTGACCAGCACAGTGATGGGGTTCACCTCCAGAGGCAGGTCCATGAAGTTTTCCCTGCTTAGCCGCCCCTTGATCTCTGTCTGGTAGGCCGAGCCGCTGAACACCACTGCCACATTAACCGCCGGTGTGGGGATCCCGAAGGGCCGGCCCCAGCAGCAGGGGGCAGCGCACAGCAGCAACAGCAGCAGTAGCAGCAGCAGCGGCGGCGGCCACCACGGGGAGTCGCTCAAGCGGCCTAGACGAACGCCCATCTCAGTCACCTACTGCCTGGAGGAGAGGGTCAAAGGGCAAGGGCGAGGGGGGGGTGGAGGAGAGGGAGAGAGTGGGGATTGACATATTAGATACACGAGACCAGCTGATGTCATTCTCTGAAATGTTGTGATAATACTCGGTAATCCCAACCAGCCAGCCAACCAAACTGCCTTTTGTTTGGAGTCGGCTTATTTTGATTAATGACCTTTTTGCTTCATCTCTGCTCAGTGCGCCGCTATAACTAAGACAGTGTAAGAGC
>OMLB01018203.1:0-10943 GCA_900302555.1 Myripristis jacobus | reverse complement strand
TTTCCTTGAAGCAATTGCACTGTGAAACAGCTCAGCCCCTTGCACTTTCCCATGAGCGGCTGTGTTACCGAGCAAATCCCAGGTGGCAACCACAGCTCCAGCATACTCCTCTGTAAACTGGCATCCAATAAAAGGAGCAGGCAGATTGATGGCAGAGAGAGAGATTAGGTGTAATGTGGGAGTATGACATCCTGGTTTACTTTGTACAAGCCTCACACTGACAATCTTCCTGTTCCCAGCCTTCAGAGCAGTCGAACTAGCAAACATTGAGGATGTGCTTGTCCCCCTCTAGTGGGTGACGTGGAGGAAGGGTGCGCTTCCTTAACAGTATCAGCTGCCGCTTCTCTCTGGCTCTCCACTGTTCGGAGGGATTAAAATAAGCCAGAGTCAAAATAACGGGTGAAAAAATGACATTTTTATCATACTGATTCTCTCCCTTGTGGCTCAGTCTGTTGTACCTCAGTAATACCTCCACATGGGATTTCTAATAGAGTAAACAGACAGTAATGCACATATGCAAATCTGCGCATTCTGAACATGTTATCTTGAATTTGAATATATTTGATAAGGTGAATAGTTTTTTTTACTATTTGTGTCTGCACTCCCAGATAGGTTCTCTACATATATATGACTTTCTGAAGGCCTGGCAATGGAAATATGAGCACAAATCTGCATTTCCTCTATATATGCTGCAATCTCACATCTGTTTTTCTGCTGCTTTACTTCACAGCCTTTTAAAGGATAGGTTAGATATTTTTCTTCCCGGGCTGTTGTAAAATGTTGATGCATCGTTCATAACCGTGCAGCACAACCTCACCGCTGGCTTTTACTGATGGGAAGCTTACAGCTGTGTTGCAGCACCCTGCTAGCCTTCGATGCAGTCCGACAAGGCATTTTTGGCTTCAAAAAACATTGTAATATATCTTTTTTGAACACGAGAATCTCACAGCACAGTCGTGAATTGCTTATAAATGCCGGTATCAACATTTTAATATGGCCTGGGTTGAAAAATCCCAAACCTATCCTGTAAATCCTGAATGCTGCAATCCATATCTATATTTTTCATTTGTACATCTTTTGCCTAACATCCTGTATTGTCAAGGCTGTTTGCTGTGCTCTTATGTGAATCCTATTGTCTTTGCTGTATCCTGTTACTAATTGCGGCTGCAAAGACCCAATTCCCCCACTGGGGTCATTAAAGTTTCATCTTTCATCATCTAGAAATTCCAGAAGTATTCCTGACACTTAACCTTTGGATGCTGTCGTTCCTGAGGGCGGTGAGCGGTGGACAAGGCACATAAAGCACCGGGCTCCGTGAGAGAGTTTCCGCTGTGGCGTCGAGACTTCAGACTGATTCCTGATCCAGCTCATTATCATGGGACAGCGGCGATAAATACAGTACATCTGGCTGAGAGGCGAGGTCTTGTCAGTGCAGTGTTTAATGACTCCCTTTATATTCTGAGCATGATGCCTCTGCTGTAGCTGTTTAACATGTGCACCTGTCCCATGCTCGGGTACAGTGTGATCAATATACTCATCCCTGATCTGCAGCCTGGTGCCTCTGTGGCTCACACGCTGGTAAACCTATCCTCCTCTCAGTCCTGTTATCAGTGGAAGAGCGAGCACCCAAACAGTCTCCATCTACGTCATCACCTTTCGGGAGGCATTTCTGATACTGTAGAATGCGGAAAAAGAGCATTAAGCGACCTGTGACCTTTATTGACCTCTGTTGGCGGCCAGAAAGAAGTGCAACAGATGTGCCGACCCGTCCTCCTGAACTACGGTGGCCTGATTTTCACAAAAGAGGAAAGTGGAGGTTACTAATTAGAATAGACGTCCAACAGAAATGTGTTGTAAAGCTGTAATATCACCTTCGTCACCATACAAAAGACTGTAATGATAATAACCAAATTGTCTTTTTTGGTTTAAAAATGTATTCTAATTAAACATTTTTTAGCCTTTGTTTTGTGACACTGCACTAACCCTAACCCTAAACTCAAATGGCTTGGGTGTTTTTATTCTAAAAGAGAGTACCGGCCAAAAAGTACAGAGGAAGATTAGGGCCATATGAAAAAAAACAAAAAAAACAAAATTGAAAAATTCAGAGAAGAAAGAAAGGGAATAAATTCAGAATTCTGAGGAAAAAGTTCCAAGAATAATCTCAGAATTCTGACAAAATATATATATTTATATGCATTTAGAGATTAAGGTCTGAATGGTGAGAAAAAAACCTGACTTTTCCATCAGAACTGTAACGTTCCTAGAAATGTGAGATTAAACTCAGAAGTAATTTTCATGTGGCTCTAATCTGTGCAAAAGTGAGTTAAAAAAAATAAATAAATCTCAGCACCTGACAAAATACATATCACTAATCAATCAGTTCTATCAGCCTCCCTCTGACCAACCGTTCTAAACAATTTCAGACCCATCTAAAAAATTACCTTTCATTTCAAAAATATTGGAAAAACTTGTTGCTGAGCAGCTCCTCCAAGTTGTGGAAAGAAATACTATCTTTGATAAATTTCAATCTGGTTTTCGTCAAAACCATAGTCCTGAAACTGCTCTGTTGCGAGTCATGAATGACATCTTCATGCAGGCCGATAAGGGGGAACTCTCCATCTTTGTCTTACTTGACTTGAGCGCTGCCTTTGACACCATTGATCACTTCATCCTCATCAATCGACTAAATACATGTGTCGATATTTCAGAGAAAGCCCTAGAATGGTTTAGGTGATATTTGTCAAATAGAAGTTTTTCTGACTCTATGGGTAACTATGTGTTGTCATCCAATCCAATACCTGGTCCAATTCTCTTCTCTTTGCATATGCTGCCCTTGGGCCAGATGATCAGTCGCTTTGGTTGTTTATCCTATCACTGCTATGCTGATGACACTCAGCTATATTTTTCTGTAAAACCAGATGATTTTAGCAACCTAGACACTCTCCACAGCTGTTTAGCTGCGATAAAGAACTGGATGTCTATCAACTTTCTTCAACTAAATTCTGACAAAACTGAGCTTCTCATTTTTGGCCCCGAAAATAGGGCATCATTCAGCATATTGGCCCACTTGCCCCCTACGTCAAAACTAACACAAGGAATCTTGGCGTTATAGATAGATAGATAGATAGATATGCTTTATTCCAGACTCAAACTCCATACAAAAAAAATAAATCAATCAAAAAACACACAGTACACAGTATATTTGACCCTAAATTGAGATTTGAACACCATGTAAATAAATTGGTTCAAACATGCTTCTTTCAACTTAGGAACATTGCAAAAATCAGACCATTACTGTCAGCCTCTGACCAAGAGCATATCATCCATGCCTTCATTTTTTCCCGTCTCGATTACTGTAACTCCCTTTTCACTTGCCTTAGCCAAGCTGACCTGTCACGTCTTCAGCTTGTACAAAACACAGCAGCTAGGCTATTAACGAGGACTGGCCGCAGATCTGACATCACTCCTGTTTTAGCCTCACTGCATTGGCTGCCAGTGAAGTTCAGGATTGATTTCAAGATTCTCTTAATCACTTATAAGGCCTTACATGGTTTAGCTCCTGTATATATATCTGAGCTACTAAGCCTGTATACTACCATGCGGTCACTTAGGTCCTCCAACCAAAACCTGTTGGCTGTACCACGTGCCAAACTAAAAACCAAAGGCGACTGTGCTTTTGCTGCCCTGGCACCCAGACTCTGGAACCATCTCCCCACTTCCATCAGATCAGCTGAATCTGTTGTCTGTTTCAAAAAACACCTAAAAACACATTTCTTTTTAGAATGGCTCTCTCAGAACATTTCATAACTTCTAATGTGTGCTCTGGGTGATGACTGTATGCTTGCTGTGTTTGTATGTGTGAGATGTCTGTATGTGTTCTTGAATGTGTCTTTCACGGTTTTTGTGTCCTATTTTCTTTGTGTCCCAATGTCAGTGTAAAGCACTTTGTAACTTGTGTTAAAAAAGGTGCTATATAAATAAAGTTTTACTTACTTACTTACTCTTGTGGTCATGTTATATGGCAGTAAAAATCCTACTTATGGCAGCTTTGATTTGATAACCTCTGCCAGGCGGCAGCCTAGAGGAGATCATGTGTTTAGTCCTGTGTGTCTGTTTGTGTATCTGTCTGTGTCTGTCTGCAGCTAATCTTGCATACTGCTGTTTGATGTTATTGATGAGCCCAATATTTTTTGTGCACAGTTATGACTGTATGATCAATGACCTGTTGTGGTTGTGGTAACTCAAAGCCTTTGAAAACCTGTTTTATACCACAATTTAGTGCTCAATCCTCAGGTGTTTTTTGTCTACCTGCATATCTCCAAGGGGAGATATGCAGGTAGTGTCTCCATACTTTCCCTTCTCCCAGTGGATGAAAAAAGAGGTGGTTTGTCACTTTAGCCTGAGCACCAAAGGGGAGATACACCTTGTGGAGATCTGTACTGTACCAAGTGCGCTCTTCTAATTATTTCTACATTATGTAATTAATCAGGATTCTGAGTTTGACTTGAACCAAGGCACTACATCTCTGGTATATTTGCATCTGTATGTAGCAGAGTACTCAAAAGATGCAACTGATAATTTCACCTCCACTAATATGAAGAGTGGAAACTTATTCATCAGCAGATTCTTATAAAGGTCACGGAGAACATGGTGAACAAAGCCATGACCAAAAAAACCCACCATAATAATCCTCTTAAATTAATAGCCATTTATCTAATCTGGTGATTCATCAGCAGTGTAAGTACAGTGTAAAAAAAGATGCTATGAATAGAAAAAAAAATCTAATATCAGATTAAACACGCTCATTCAAAATACATTATATGAAAATAAATAAAACAATATTTGGAGCCAGAACCACAGATTTAGCTGTTACCTAAGAGGATCTAGCTGTGACCCACCAGCAGGTCCTGACCCCCCATCTGGAAGGACTGAGACTGAATCAGGGTATTTCCAATGAAATGGATCCATAATTTGGAGTAATAAAAGAAATCAATAATGTAATGTGTAGCAGTATCTATTAATAATGAAAAAATGACAGCAAAAACTAAAAATAACTTTAATACTGATGACTGTCTTTACTTGGATTAGAATATATACAATATTGGTTGCACTGCTCAAGCAAAGCGGTCGACCTTATAACTAATGCATCTACTATGTTATTGGTGTTCCAAAAAAAGGTTAGACTGATATAATTTTTTTTACAGCTTATTCTATTTCCCCCGAATTTTCTGACACAGCATTTAAAGCATTGGATACTAATGCTTTCTACTGAAATTCATGATAAGTTATAGTACTTTCTGTAGATTTAAAGGTACACCAAATGAGGATTAAACAAAAGAGCACCCCTGCAGCTGCAAACAATCACTCCAAATCAAATCCAAGACAAAACTGGCCTCCTCTCCTGTCCCAAACAGGGCTGCATACACACTTCCTACACACACACACTTCCCAAACCAAGCAAATCAAATCCAATTATCGCAAACAGATCAAAACTGACAACACAAGTCAGTTAGCAGTCATGTATCTATAATGCTAAATTACTCATGGCCTTGTAGCATGGTTTGGCATAGCGTAACTCTGTTTGGTACTGTAACTCAGATCTCGTGCCTCAATTTACAGAAACAGAACATAGAAAAAAAAATACACTCACATGTCCTCAATTCATAATTTCTCTGCATATAATGGACAGAAATCACAAAGCAAATCACACTAAGGGAAATGTGGCACTGGATGTAGTTAGTAGGGCTGTTAATTCAAGAGCACCTGTCCAGAGCAAATGAAGATAAGATCACCTGGCGAGGTGGTCTGTCTCAGGTTCCTCACTGCTTCATTATCAGCGTTTGTTCCTGTTCTTTGACCTTGCTCTTTTAAAGACAATTTAAGAACCGGGGCAATGTTTTTTCTTCTTGTGACTGTTCTGCTGAACCAGATTTTACCGCAATTTGCTACACACTCATAGACTGGAGGCTTAAAACGGCTGGGCCATTGTGCAGAATGTGTCAATTTAATTCTATGTTTATTATTGAGGTTGTAGTTTGCAGAGGTCTTGTACTGGACTACTTTGTACTGAGAGGTGTTTCTAATTTTTTGTCCTCCCTGTTTACACACAATGAGGGGGACAGAATAGTGGAAACAGCTCTCAATAAAATGCAGTCCAGTCGAACAGGAGCACTACCTATGAGCTCAATGCCAAACATAGAAGTGAATGAACACCTCTGTTACTGTGACAACAAGAAAACCTGAGCATTATAGGCATCAGAAATGGAAACTTTATGGCACAACAGTTGGATTGGATTGGATTAGATTGTGCATGTGGACCCAATATGGTGGCCATTGAGTGTGTGTATACTGGGACTGAATACATCACACAAACTTGGGAATGAATGAGCTATAATTTGATCCCTCTAACATATTTTTTGACCCACTGAGAAGATGGCAGGCTGGATTTAAAGGAGAATTTCACTCAGAAAACCTTTAATATTTGTTGCATTTCGACCTCATCAGTCACTATGTAGACGACACAGACGGAAAAAAAATGGGAGAAAGAGGGGATAACCTGCACCAACCCACAACACGGGAAGAACATGAGTCAACAGGACACTTGTTAACAAATAGAGTGTTAAGATTGCATACCCAAGGAAATAAATGGTCTAACCCACCCTGTTCCCAAGCTATTTTAGATCACGTCTGTCATTCTTTGTGAAGGATCTGGTGTAGTCCTGCCTGAGCTGGTGTTTAGTGTGTTAAGTTGGATTTTAACTCCCTAATGTGGCACAATTGGTCCCCCACCTTCACCACCCTGTCACACACCCATTCAGCACTTCTGACAGACCTAATGGAAACAATACCGCCGGCAGAGCTGGATTTAGTGAGCCTCTATGGGCCTTGACAGTGCACAAACAACTCCTCCATACATATCATTAACTTTGCATGTGAATATCTAATCAAACATTAATGCAGACAAATGTTGCTGTGAAGCGCACTTTTCTGTATCTGCTCTCGTTTCCGGGGGCGAGCAGATTTTCGATGTTTGTAAGTGAGCCTCTGAAAGATCCTTTTTTTTTTTACGAAGCTGTTGTGTCAGAAAAGTGTGAAATGAACACGACTTTCTTAACAAAACATTATGTGGTGGCGAAAATGACACGTTGGCACCACGTAATGCCAACGCCAGTGTCAATTAGGATACTTAGTCGGCTTGGACACACAAATTACTGGTGGAAAACGGCGAAAAATCCCGCAGCAGGAGGGGTCAGTCAGCGCAACTTCCAGTCATTCAACCAGAGTTTGAATCCACTTTGAGGAGAGATGAGTGTTTTTCTTTTTTACGTTGGCTTGCTAACATTAACCATGACCTTTCCCTAACCTGAACCAAGTAGTTTTGGTGCCTAAACCTAAACTAACCTCTAACTAACCACATCGATTCTGTGGTGTTGACTCGTAATTTTATCCAATTCCACCACCATGTAATATGTTAAGAAAGCCATGGTTATGTCACATATTTCTGAGATCATGTTCTGTTTTTTTTTTGTTTTTTTTTCGTTGCCGATACTTTTAATGTTTTTCCTTGTCTCCTTGTTTGGTGCACTCGTTGTGGTGTTCTGCACTGCACTTCCCAGAAATCTCACATCAACAGATTTTCTGGCGATGGGATTAGCATTTCTCTGTCCGTTCAGTCATGGTGGCCAACGCTGCTCATCCTAACTTCCCAGGTCTTCCTCTGTTTACTCCAGACAAACTGGAAACATTAAAACTCATCACTTCACTTCCTGTGTGCCATTTTTCCCTGGAGAGGCCTACCATCCGTTCACAACGGGGAATATGAAAGCTTTCATGAATCGACTTATAGCTTGGATCTCTCTTTCGCTGTATCAGTTGGTGATGATGTCAAAACAGTACTTTATGTTGTGGATGATTACTTTAATTTGGCAATAGCTAGGTTTCCATCCAAATAATGAAACAATACTAATAGTTCTGAAATGTTGCATAACTCTGTCACTCTAAAAACTGCATAATTGCTGTATTTTCATCGGTTTAGTTGAAGAAAATTGTTCACAAATTCATAAATCAAGCACAAAGAAATCCAAAAACACTTCCGCCAGAAAGGTTTAAAGCCACTTTCAAGAGTTTCTTTGTATTTGGAAAGTTATTATTCTTTGGTGCCAGCAGCTATGGGCTATATTTCATGCTTTCAAGGGAATGAACATACAAGTTGGTGCACATTTTAATGCGCCAACATATAATTATGACTGGCGCCTTGGTAAAAATGGTGGGAATTGCATTTCTTGGAGGTTGTGGCAGATATTTTCACTCAGAATATCTGAAGCAAATTTTAAACTGTTAATGAACGGTGCAATGAGAGTGAGCCATTCATCAGGCTGATAGGCTGATAATGCCAAGCCAGTGTCATTAATGATTTAACAAACGCATTTCCTTCACCGCTCAACGCATAATGTCATTATCGACAGCGAGACTCAGCTTCAGGCCAGCATGTACACGGCAAGTTATCAAGTCACTTAGTCTCATATTCAGCAATAAAACCTTTTTCCAAAAACGTTAAAAAAAACAGAAAAACACAACAACACACTGCTATTGAGAAGAAATAATCTCTCTCATGTGAAACTGCATTACAAACAAATGGGATTATTTAATCCAACTGGCAGATTTATTATTTTATTTTTGTACCTTGTTTGAAGAAAAACATGATTGTATTACTGAATATGAGACTAAATTATTTGCTAAGATGGAGTTGTTGTTTTTTTTAAGATATTGACTAATTGTCAAGCATTGAAAATATTTGAAAATACTCGTCCTCTTTCACATCCTCTCTTCCATTTGTGACCAAACAAAGCTTTGTTCAGCTTCACGTTTTCAGATTAATCTGCGTCTTGCTGCATTATCTGGGGAGTGAGACATCGGCACGTCGGCTGCTCCTCAAATCGGACACTTGCACCTGTTTTTCGGCTCGCTGGGACATAATGACCCTCGTTGTTGTCCCGTTTTATCAAGGTCAGGATTCAGCTCACTTCTGAATTCCTGCAGCCGGTGACACCGTGCGCAGCTCCCTCATCCGTGACTCTCTGTTTCTGGGTGATCTGATTATCCTGCAACCTGAACGGACAGGCCACGCCAGCCCGTCAGCCGTCTGGCAACCCCCGTGTTGATTCACCGCTCCATTCTTGATGGAATTACCCTCTGTATCATGGCCGAGTGATAAACAGGAGCCACAAGCTGTCATATAAAAAGTATAAGGACACGCCACTGTCCGGTGCTCTGCAAAGCGGCGTAGCCTTCGGCGAGCTGTCCCTAAAGTGAAACCAAAGTGGATGTTTTTCAATCTGAGGCGCTACTGATTTATCCCTCTACCCTTTTCTGACCCCTGGGAAGAGAAGCGCGTCAAACAGATAAACTCAGTGATATTAGTTTCTGTCACAGGCCCAATCAGGACGTCCTGACTTCTCCTCTGCCGGCGGCGCAGCAGATATATATTTCAGACGTGCCTCTGCATTAAGCGTACATGACAGGTGATTGATCTGCCACACAGAGCGAAAACCTGCGCCTTTGAAATCCCGATAAATTTCACGGCTGTGATCTCTCGGGTTGTCTCAGCGAGAGGGTCAGGGCGTATGTGTGTGTGTGTGTGTGTGTGTGGGGGGGGGGGTCCTGCCACACACACTGTATATTTTCAGTCACGGTGAAAGAAATCAATTGAAGGGTCACCGGCCTTCAGCTGATGCCGCTCGTATGAAAATACAGCAAACAGACGGCAAAAACTACACCGATAAGCCCCTTCATTCATGATTTCTAGGTGAACTGTTTAAACTTTAGCATGGTTCGCATGGCGGATGAGCGTCCCATAATGTTATTAGCACTGCGCCGCTACGAAGCAACAAGCATTAGCCTGGTTAGCTCTGTATATAATGAAAACAAATTTTAAAAAAAACCTCCCCTGCTGTCTCTGCCGGAGGATCAGGGTGGGCGCCGGGTCCTAACATACACTCTTTATTTCCAGATACGGAGAGAGAAATCAATTTAAGGGTCACTGGGCTTCACTTAATGCCTCTGTGCATTAAAGGATTTAAGCATTCAGGAGCCATGTGCAGCTAAACTGAGCATTTGGATTTTCTGACTCCGTTCTGTATATTATCAGAGGGGCCGTGATCAGCAGGTTTTTAAATGCCACAGCAGATGGGAAGCTATGTAGTTCTGCTTTATTACCGTTGTGTCTTTGAAATCCCATCGAGCACCGAAGCCTGGCTGCCCTACCAGCATATATAATATTCATTCGCACATTCATCATATCGCAAAACGTTCGAAATATTTTTAGGGGGTTGTATATTGAAGAAAGTGATCTCAAAATGGACTTTTGCGAGTGCTTCAGCAGTCTAAATAGTTGTTTAATAAGGAGGATAAACAGAAATCAGAAAGATCCACGGCTGCCAAAGACAAAAGGATTCGGTCCAAGGACACGGCAACATGCATTAGCCTGTCAATGTATGATATATCTCTCTCCTCTTCACCTTATCACATTTATTGCGAGCAGGACACTCCATCAGCCGGCGTTGGCTCTGTCAGCGCGGCGTGCGGCGAGATTGAGCAGATTGTATGTGGAAGTGTTTGGAGGGTAATAATCTTTGCGAGGCTGCAGATTACAATGGCATTGCGAATGTAATCCATTTTGCCAGAACACATGGGTAGATGTTTACCTGAGGCTTTACGGGGCCTCGGCGCAGCGCGGTGATATTAATATTCCTTATTGTGACCCGGCCGCGCGACCTGGGCCTAAAGCCAGAGGGGCAGGGGAAGACGGGCTGGTGGCTGAGGAGTCCTCCGCCAGCCTTTGACCGGCCGTGTGTGTGTGTGAGTGTGTGTGTGTGTGTGTGTCCGTATGTGGAGCAGGGATCAGCGTAAGACCCTGGTTAAGCCGAGGGCCATGGTTACCCATG